>ONZH01005854.1:0-23029 GCA_900303285.1 Rhinella marina | reverse complement strand
GCAGGGCGGAACAGTACAGCAAGATGGTGAGGGAGTATGTCGCGGACCAGACCAACGTCCTGACCAATAACTCCACGCCATATAATTACTGGCTGGCCAAGCTGGACAGGTGGCCAGAACTTGCGCAGTACGCTCTTGAGGTGCTTGCCTGCCCTGCTGCAAGTGTACTGTCTGAAAGGGTTTTTAGTGCCGCCGGGGTATCATTACGGACAAACGGACGCGCCTGTCCACCGACAACGCCGACATCCTCACGTTCATCAAGATGAACAGGTCATGGATATCCCCCCAGTTCTCATCCCCACCTCAGGCTACCTCCTAAATTGCTTGCTTTCCTCCTCCTCTTCATCTGAGTTGCATATGCAACAATTTTTCAGGAAAGTCATCCGGCTTCCTACTAACAATTTTTCAGGAAAGTCATCCGTCTTTCTACTAACAATTTTTCAGGAAAGTCATCCGGCTTTCTAAAAACAATTTTTCAGGAGTCATGCAGCTTTGTAACCAAATTTTTTATGAAAGGCCATGGGGTTCTATACTCACAGTGCTGACGGAAGCCCATCAGCCTTTCTAAACACAATGCCCACTGCCTCTCCCAAGCGGTTGTGGTGCTGATGTTGCCTCACACTTAAAATTGATCTGTTCCGCTCTCTTCCTCGGGCTGTCTGCGGAGAAGGCGGACGCTCCGAACCGGTATCATGGCGGCTCTCCGGCCCCTCATTAAGCCCAGGATCGTCAAGAAGCGGACGAAGAAGTTCATCCGCCACCAATCAGACCGTGATGTAAAGATTAAGCGCAACTGGTGTAAACCCAGAGGTATTGACAACAGAGCCCGCAGGAGGTTCAAGGGGCAGATCCTGATGCCCAACATTGGGTACGTGTCACGGGGGAGACAAGGGAAGGTGCGCCCTGTACTGAAAACCCCCCCCGTTCTCTCCCTGCCTGCTTGCCTCAGTCGGCCCTAGGCGGCCGCGGACAACCACGGTGACGGTCCCTGCTCTGTATAAGTGCACAGGGAGGAACAGGGAACAATTGGAGAGACAAACACAGACGAAACAAACACAATATCAGAATAGTCAGCAAGCCGGGTCATGCACAGGAGATAACGTCAATACCGGGGGTGAAGCAAAGAGAGGTCGAAGTCCAAGTCCAAGGTCAGGGTCAAACAGCAATCAAACACTAGGTCGCACAAGCACTGATCAAAGTAGTAACGCTAATCACAGGCATCTGAGTGAGGCAGTTGCCATCTTTAAATAGCCCGCCCAGGATCATGTGATGTGGCCAGCATCACATGACCTGAGGCGGAGCAAGCTGTCCAAACAATATGTAAAGTAGCCATGTGGTGTGATCAGCACCACATGGCTAAACCCAAACAGAGAATTAACTCATGAAGTGCTGGCTGACAAGACCAGCACTTCAATTCCCTATTGCTCGTCTCTAGGGGGGCGGAGAGGTCCGGCGATGTCGTGCAGAGGGAGCGCGACGCCGACCTCGCGTGACAGTACCCCCCCCTTCACGAGGGGCCACCGGACCCTTACCAGCGGGAGCAGGCTTATCGGGATGCTGTCGATGAAAACTCTTAACAAGTGCGTCTGCATGCATCCTGCTCAGCGGTACCCAAGATCTGTCCTCAGGCCCAAATCCCCTCCAGTGTACAAGGTACTGGAAGGAATTCCGGACCTTCCTAACGTCAATGATTCTATGAATCTCGTGCTCCACTTGTCCCTCCACCTCGACCGGAGGCGGGGGCAGTTCCTCTGGACCAGCGGGAGCAACATAACGCTTAAGCAAAGACATATGAAAAACATTGTGAACACGAAGGGAGTCAGGTAAACACAATTCAAACGACACCGGATTGATCACCTTGGTGATCCTGTATGGACCAATGAAGCGAGGCGCAAACTTATAGGATGGTACTTTCATACGTAGATTTCTCATTGCCATCTGACTCCCCATGTCTGTTGTCTGTGGAGGCCTTTTTCCAGGCCTTAGGTCTTTTGTATGAAGAACCAGACTGGGCCACTGTAGCAGAAACTCAGCTCAGGAACATTCAGCAAGGAAACCGCCCAGTAGAGGATTACTGTGCAGAGTTCAGGAAGTGGTGTGTCTCCTCTGGGTGGAATGACCCAGCTTTGAGAAGCCAGTTTAGGGTGGGGCTGTCAGACCAACTCAAGGATCTTCTGGTTTGTTATCCTACTCCTGACTCCCTAGAGACGACCATGACTTTAGTTATTAAGCTGGATCGACGGGTGAGAGAAAGACAGAGGGAACGATCAAATACTCCTCAAACTGTCACGCGAGGTCGGCGTCGCGCTCCCTCTGCACGACATCGCCGGACCTCTCCGCCCCCCTAGAGACGAGCAATAGGGAATTGAAGTGCTGGTCTTGTCAGCCAGCACTTCATGAGTTAATTCTCTGTTTGGGTTTAGCCATGTGGTGCTGATCACACCACATGGCTACTTTACATATTGTTTGGACAGCTTGCTCCGCCTCAGGTCATGTGATGCTGGCCACATCACATGATCCTGGGCGGGCTATTTAAAGATGGCAACTGCCTCACTCAGAGGCCTGTGATTCTGTCACGGGGGAGACAAGGGAAGGTGCGCCCTGTACTGAAAACCCCCCCCGTTCTCTCCCTGCCTGCTTGCCTCAGTCGGCCCTAGGCGGCCGCGGACAACCACGGTGACGGTCCCTGCTCTGTATAAGTGCACAGGGAGGAACAGGGAACAATTGGAGAGACAAACACAGACGAAACAAACACAATATCAGAATAGTCAGCAAGCCGGGTCATGCACAGGAGATAACGTCAATACCGGGGGTGAAGCAAAGAGAGGTCGAAGTCCAAGTCCAAGGTCAGGGTCAAACAGCAATCAAACACTAGGTCGCACAAGCACTGATCAAAGTAGTAACGCTAATCACAGGCATCTGAGTGAGGCAGTTGCCATCTTTAAATAGCCCGCCCAGGATCATGTGATGTGGCCAGCATCACATGACCTGAGGCGGAGCAAGCTGTCCAAACAATATGTAAAGTAGCCATGTGGTGTGATCAGCACCACATGGCTAAACCCAAACAGAGAATTAACTCATGAAGTGCTGGCTGACAAGACCAGCACTTCAATTCCCTATTGCTCGTCTCTAGGGGGGCGGAGAGGTCCGGCGATGTCGTGCAGAGGGAGCGCGACGCCGACCTCGCGTGACAGTACGGTAGCAACAAGAAGACCAAACACATGCTGCCCACAGGGTTCCGCAAATTCCTGGTCCACAATGTCAAGGAGCTCGAGGTTCTGTTGATGAGCAACAAGTCCATCTGTGCAGAAATCGCCCACAACGTCTCCTCAAAGAACCGAAAGACCATTGTGGAGAGAGTGGCACAGCTCGCCATCAAAGTGACGAACCCCAACGCCAGACTGCGCAGCGAAGAGAACAAATAAATATCTCTGTGGTTATTTGTGCTAAATAAAAGTTAAATAAACACAAAAAAAAAAATTTGATCTGTTCCTGTGCCTGATCCACCCAAGTTGAATCTGTCCCATCATGAGAAAGTCCCCCCAAGGAGTCCCCACTGTAACTTGCTTCACTTTCAATTACCTCACCCCCCGACACCTGTGTCTCGCCATTGTCCACCACCTCCTCAGACAACACTGGTAAATCCCCACTGTCAGCACACTGAGACTGCAAAAGGTCTTGCGAATTGGGGCAGAGAATGTTCTGGGGTAGCACATCAGAGAAGGGGTGACTATGGGGTTCCAGGGAGTACGTGACCACATGCAATCTCCATCCAAAAAGTCATACTGAGGCTCACCACCATGCTTTACACTGCAATCTTATTGAAAGACAGACAATCAGGGGTTCACCGCCAGGTTGTCAGGCAGCATTTTTAAGTGGGTCACCATTACCGTGTCCCTGAAAATTGCCTAGGGGTCATCACCAGACTATTGGCCAGATTTAGAAAAAATGGTGCAATTAGGGAGCCTCAGAGGCATCCCTACATGCTGCCCCTGGTGTTTCCTATCCATTTCCAAGGTGTTTCCATCTTTTTCTGAGGTTTTCACATGTTGGGGCAAACTTGACTGTGCAGAACCTTTGGCCCCTGCAAAAATATTAAACTTTAATGGGATTCGTGATTCGGCTCGAACCCACGAATCCCGCGGAAAATTCGGGCCGAATACCGAATCCCCGAATCTTTTAGGATTCACTCAACTCTAATGACGTCCTAACTGTACAACAATGCAACAATTACATTGATCATCTGTATAAAGTCCTTCCATTAGTGATAGAAAAGAAAGCCACTGGCATGTAACATTCTGTAACACTAAAGTTTTTCATTTTATCCATGGAAGAGTACAGGGCAGCCCTAGATCCATGCTGTGGTTCTAGACTACAGCTGCCCGATGGTAATTCATTAGGATTGGGATATGTTGTAAATAAAAATGGTGCCATTGTTATTTTCTGCATTAAACCCAAAATTAAAGTTTGTTCAAATTAAACCCTGAATCAGGAGTACTCTAGTATTTTTTTCTAAAGGTCCACAGACCTGGGTCTGCCAAATAATTTAAAAAATGTAAGGGGGACAAAACCAGTGGCACCAGTGCTCTGTGGAAGGGTTTTTTTTTCCCCTAAAAATAAGCTCCGCCTCAGGGACTGAAAGCAATAAACATGTTTTGTGCTATATTTTCCATTAGCAACATGAATGGGCTTCTATAACTTAGGCTATATTCACACTAGCGTTTTATAATTCCGGTATTGAGTTCCGTCATAGGGGGACAAAACTGAACTGAAGAGAACGGAGGCTTCTAAAAGCATTCCGTTCCATCTTCAGACCGGAGAACAAACCACAGCATGCTATGGTTTCCTCTCCGGTCCAGGCATCCAAGACTAATCCTAGATTCTAAATCCTAGATCCGTCCCCATTGACTTTCATTGGGGGTCATGACGGATCCGTTTGGTGTGACACAATGGTGAATGGATCCGTCACCTGCATACATACATACATACAGACATACACATAAACATACACAGACATATACACATACATATACACATACATACTTACATGCTCCCAGCAGGTCTCCAGAGCGCAGGAGGAGCAGGACGGCGCACACATCGGACAATTCCTCCCGGCGCCCAGCAGAGGGCGCTGTGGGGAATTGTCCTATGTGCGCGCCGGCCTGCTCCTTCTGCGCTGTGGAGACCTGCCGGGAGCATGTAAGTATGTATGTGTATTTGTATGTGTATATATCTGTGTGTGTGTGTATATGTACTGTGTGACATGTGTGGGGAGGGAGCGCGGTTCTGGCCCCACACATGTCCCTGCGGCAGCACGGATCCGGCGGCACCCTTCACCTGCCAGATCCGTGCTGCCGCTAATGTGAAAGTAGCCTTACTTAACTGGTAATCAGGCCTCATCCACAAGACAGGGAAATACAGGGACTGAAATACATGAGCACCTCCCCCACCCCTCTTATCTGAGCAGTGGCTGAGTGTACAGTATTTACACAAAGGAGAGATCCTTATCTCTATCTGTATCACACTCTATAAAGATACAACAATAGCTTCAAGACAGTATCACACCTAATAGAGTTAGATACACAGGTCAGCAGGAAACTCACGCAAGGTAGGATTAGATACACAGTTCAGCAGAGAGTATCACCCCTAATAGAATTAGATACACAGCTCAGCAGACAGTATCACACTCTATACACATACATCTAATCGCTTCACACATGATAGGAATAGATACACAGCTCAGCAGACAGTATCACACATGATAGGATTAGATACACAGTTCAGCAGACAGTATCACACATGATAGGATTAGATACGCAGTTTAGCAGACACTGTCACCCAGAATAGGATTAGATACACAGTTCTGCAGACAGTATCACACAGGATAGGATTAGATACACAACTCTGCAAACTGTATCACACATGATAGGATTAGATACAAAGCTTAGCAGACGCTGTCGCCCAGAATAGGATTAGATACAGAGCTCAGCAAACAGTTTCACACATGATAGGATTAGATATGCAGCTTAGCAGACAGTATCACACATGATAGGATTAGATACACGGATACGCAGACAGTATCACACATGATAGGATTAGATACACAACTCTGCAAACAGTATCACACATGATAGGATTAGATATGCAGTTTAGCGGACACTGTCACCCAGAATAGGATTAGATACACAGTTCAGCAGACAGTATCACACATGATAGGATTAGATACACAACTTAGCAGGCAGTATCATACACAATAGGTTTAGATACGCAACTCTGCAGATAGTATCACACATGAAAGGATTGGATACACAACTCTGCAAACTGTATCACACATGATAGGATTAGATACACAGCTTAGTAGACGTTGTCGCCCAGAATAGGACTAGATACCGAGTTCAGCAAACAGTATCACACATGATAGGATTAGATACACGGATACCCAGACAGTATCACACATGAAAGGATTGGATACACAACTCTGCAAACTGTATCACAAATGATAGGATTAGATACACAGTTTAGCAGACGTTGTTGCCCAGAATAGGATTAGATACACAGTTCAGCAGACAGTATCACACATGATAGGATTAGATACACAATTTAGCAGATGCTGTCACCCAGAATAGGATTAGATACACAACTCTGCAAAGAGTATCACACATGATAGGATTAGATACCCATCTTAGCAGACAGTATCACACATGATAGGATTAGATACACGGATACGCAGACAGTATCACACATGATAGGATTAGATACACAACTCTGCAAACAGTATCACATGATAGGATTAGATACACAACTTAGCAGGCAGTATCATACACAATAGGCTTAGATACGCAACTCTGCAGATAGTATCACACATGAAAGGATTGGATACACAACTCTGCAAACCGTATCAGACATGATAGAATTGGATACATAACTCTGCAAACAGTATCACACATTATAGGATTAGATACACAACTTAGCAGGCAGTATCATACACAATAGGCTTAGATACGCAACTCTGCAAACAGTATCACACATGATAGGATTGATTACAGAACTCTGCAAACAGTATCACACATGATAGGATTGGATACACAACTTTGCAAACAGTATCACACATGATAGGATTAGATACACAGATATGCAGGCAGTATTACACAAGATATGATTAGATACCCATCTTAGCAGACAGTGTCATACACAATAGGCCTAGATACACAACTCTGCAAACAGTATCACACATGATAGGATTAGATACACGGATACGCAGACAGTATCACACAAGATAGGATTAGATACACAACTCTGCTAACAGTATCACACATGATGGGATTAGATACGCAGTTTAGCAGACAGTATCACACAAGATAGGATTAGATACACAACTTAGCAGGCAGTATCATACACAATAGGCTTAGATATGCAACTCTGCAGATAGTATCACACATGATAGGATTGGATACACAGTTTAGCAGACAGTATCACACATGATAGGATTAGATACACAGATATGCAGGCAGTATCGCACAAGATAAGATTAGATACCCATCTTAGCATACATTATCACACATGATAGGGTTAGACACACAACTTATCAGGCAGTATCATACACAATAGGCTTAGATACACAACTCTGCAAACAGTATCACACATGATAGGATTAGATACACAGTTCAGCAGACAATAGGCTTAGATACACAACTCTGCAGATAGTATCACACATGAAAGGATTGGATACACAACTCTGCAAACAGTATCAGACATTATAGGATTAGATACACAGCTCAGCAGACAGTATCAAACAAGGTGGGGTTAGATACACATCTAAGCAGACAGTATCACACAAGGTAGGATTAGATACGCAGCTAAGCAGACAGTATCACACATGATAGGCTTAGATACACAACTCTGCAGACAGTATTACATATGATCGGATTAGATACACAACTCTTCAGACAATATTATATATGATAGGATTAGATACACAGATCTGCAGACAGTATCACACAGGATAGGATTAGATACACAATCCTGAAGACATTATCACATATGATAGGATTAGATACACTGGTAAGCAGACCGTATTACACATGACAGGTTTAGATACACAACTCTTCAGACAGTATTACACATGATATGATGAGATACACAACTCTTCACGCAGTATCACACACAATAGGCTTAGATGCACGACACTGTAGACAGTATCACACATGACAGGATTAGATACACTGCTACGCAGACAGTATCACACATAATAGGCTTAGATACACAACTCTGTAGACAGTATTACTTAAGATAAGATTAGATACACAGTCCAGCTGACGGTAACACACAATGTTTGGATACTCTATTTAGTTTTCCTTTTTTCTCATGTGATTGACTTTAGCACATTAACATTAACATTCATTAAAAGGACATTTTTTTTTCTCCACTACTTTATTAGCAATGCCTCCATTTCTTTATTTTGTTACACTAAGGAGCCATTTGGACAAAGCTCCTGCAGGGGTATACATAGGTTTTTTGCTTTACTGAAGGGTGCTGTATGCTTTTCTTTTTGCTTAACAGAAGGGATTAGCTACGAATCTTGATGCCCTGCACTTTGATTTAGACAGTGATAAATTACAACTGCTTATAATACCGACAGCACAGTACCTGCAGAGCTTATTAACTATGAATGTGGGTGCACTCGAATAAAATGCACATGACAATACTCTCTCATGCTACCAAGAGGGAAGAATATGTTTAGAAAGAGTGACATGGGTATACCTGATTTATCGCGATTCATTAATTTGGAACAAATCAAATTTCTTGGCCAACTTTGGCGAAGCTGCAAAATCTAATTTTTAAAAATTTCTCTCAACTCTACTTACACGAATAGAAAAATAAAGTTATGGGTCTTTGGAATGCGATAATTATTTATTTTTATTTTTATTAAAGGTGTTGTGCAATGTTCTAAAGTTATCCACTAACTACAGGATAAGCACCTGATTTGTGTGTGGGGGGAGGGTCTAACTACTGAAACCTTTCCCAATCACATGAATTGTGGTCCCAACTAAATATGGCACAGTGGATTATTAATAATTATACATAAATATACATTTTCAACACTATTTCTAACATCAAATTAGCTTAATTCAAAACTTACCTATGAAGAGCTGACTGGAAAGCTGTAGACGTATATGTCCATCTGCGGGGGTAATGTATGTTTTTTGGGGTAAGTTGTCCACTTGAAGAGAGGCTTCTTTAATGTTTCTCTCAGCTTTCACAAAATGCCATTGACTGTCATTTAAATGAGTAGGCGAGCTTACACGAACCTCTAAGGGGCCATTTCCAACATCAAATGAAAAAACAACATCTGTTGGAGCTAAAATTAGAAATATTTTACAGTTTATCACATTGTTAATTTAAAATACAATTTATATGCTTTTCATTATATTATTTATGGTCATGAATGATTGTTTAGCAAAAACAGCATCATTATATTTAAAGCACCATTAACTCCCAGGGTGCTTTACACACAGTTGCAAGTAAATGAAAGTGAACACTTTGAAATTACCTGGATTTCTGAATGCTACTTATTTCATTGTGGTTTGATTAAGTTGTTATAGAAAATACAATATACCTAAACTAATAGCAGACAAACAGTTGCATTGCTCATGTCTTTTACTGATCACATTTAGTAAAAATTCACAGTGCAGAAAGATAAAATGCATGAACCCCTTTGCTATTGATTCACAATAGTTAACTGGCAAAAAGTGCTTCAAATAAGGAGATGAGATTAGAAGTGTGGGTTTCATGGGTCCTTTGCCTTTTAAATGAAGGCAACAATGCCTTTGTACAGACATATCTATATCTGAACCATGTCTCCATGTAAACATCTATCAGAAAACATCAGAAGATGTGCTATAGGGATGCATGACGCTGCATAAGGCTTAAAAAGCATTGCTAACCACCAGGGTCTACATAAATTGACATTTAGATAAATAATTCACAAATGGAGACAATTCAGGACTGTTACCCCTCACCCTAGGAGTAATTGTCTTATTAAGATCTCAATAGGTAATCTTGAAAAATGCGAGAAAGAACAAGGTAAGAGCAGAAAGGAAGGTAAGGACATTCTGTGATACACGACAATGATCCAAGAACATCTGTGATTTGGGAAGGCCAAGTAAGAGTTTTAACCTTCATCCTATCACAATGCTCTGGCATGACCTAAAGAGGGCTGTGCATGCAAGGATCCCAGAAATTTTGGCAAACTGAAACATATTTGCAGAGAGGAATGGTACGAAACTCCTCGTCAACTTTGTACAAATTTATATAAATTGTGAACATAAGGGCATATATTTGTTGATTTACATTTTTGAAGGTAATACTTTAAAAGATTTTGGTGCCTTAGTGAGGGATTTTGTGCTTTCACAGAGGGATTACATGATATTTGCAGCTTAGGAGCACAATAGGCTGATCATCTTCCTCAGATGTTTATAGGAGGGCCTCTTGTGAAGGATTGAGTAAAATAATTTTACATAGGAGAACAAGGGGTACTCTAGCTAAGATATATAAGGTCTTACAGAAGGCTAAACAGGCCAATGTCAAGGTGGATTCTACGGTACAAAGGGAAATCAAGGTTGGTTCGAAGGAGGATAAGGTCTGGGAAAATGTAATGAGAAGTGCCTTGGCGGTCTCGTTGTCTGCCTCACATAGAGTCTTTCAATTCTTTATATTGCATAGACTACATTGTTGACCTGTCCTTAAAAGAATGGGTTTACTAAAGAAAGATAACACTCCCAGGTGCATAGAAGAATATGCAGGATTGATCCATTTATTTTGGAGTTGTCTGAAATTGTTTAGATATCATTAATAAAGCGGATTTATAGTATTCAATGGATAGAGTGGCAATTATATGCATACTAGCAGGAATGAATCATCTGTCTTTACAGGTTAATGTGAGAATAGTTCTATGCAAATTTTTAGTCCAGGGTAGATTGTTTATATTAAAACTAACTAAACTAAATAACTGGAAGTCAATAAAGTCTCCCCCTTTCACGGAATGGAAGCAATCAGTTGAAACTAAAAAGAAAGAGTATATATATATATATATATATATATATATATATATATATATATATATATATACACAGTGCCTTGCGAAAGTATTCGGCCCCCTGGAACTTTTCAACCTTTTGCCACATTTCAGGCTTCAAACAAAAAGATATAACATTTTAAATTTTTGGTGAAGAATCAACAAGTGGGTCACAATTGTGAAGTGGAACAAAATTTATTGGATCATTTAAACTTTTTTTGTAATAATAAAACTGAAAAGTGGGGCGTGCAAAATTATTCGGCCCATTTACTTTCAGTTCAGAAAACTCACTCCAGAAGTTCATTAAGGATCTCTGAATGATCCAATGTTGTCCTAAATGACTGATGAAGATAAATAGAATCCACCTGTGTGTAATCACGTCTCTGTATAAATGCACCTGCTCTGTGATAGTCTCAGGGTTCTGTTTAAAGCACAGAGAGCATCATGAAGACCAAGGAACACACCAGACAGGTCCGTGATACTGTTGTGGAGAAGTTTAACCCCTTCGCGACCAGCGCCGTACATGTACGGCGCTGGGGCGATGCGGGCACATGGCGCCCGCTCGCGGCTGCGGCGGGCGTCATGGCCGGCAAGTCTCTGCTGTTTCTAACAGCAGAGACTTGCCGCTACCTACTGTGTTGGCGGCGTCTTCCGGGGTGACTACACGTGATCACGGCATCTAGTTGCATCTAAACCCGGAAGCGTTCGCTTCCGGGTGGTGTACAGACACCCCGTGTGGCCAATCGGGGTGTCTGTACACCATATGAAAACTGTAATCCTCGCTGGTGAGGATTACAGTTTTCAAAGTGCAATTCTTATTCTGGCCACTAGATGGCAGGCCAGGATAAGAAATGAGCAATTCATGGATTTCTGAGTCTATAAAACCCAGAATTGCTCATAAAGAAAAAAAAAAAAAGCCACAATTTATAAGCCCATATTTGAGCTTTCTAATAGTAAAAAAAAAATTAAAAAAAATGTTAAAAAATATATAAAAAATAAAAAAGATGTAAAAGTTCAAATCACCCCCCTTTCCGTATAAGTAAAAAATAAATACCTAAATAACAATAAATATAGACATCATGGGTATCACCGTGACCGAAAACGCCCGTACTTTTAAAATATAAAAAAAAAAATTCCAATACGGCGAATTGTGTGGCGGAAAAAAGCGTCCAAATGGCGATTTGCCGTTTTTTGTCGCTTTTTTTTTCTAAAAAAAATTAAATAAAAAGTGATCAAAAAGTCATACACACCCCAGAATGGTATCAATAAAAACTTCAGATCGTCCCGCAAAAAATGAGCCCCCATACAGGTCTGTACACATAAATACCAAAAAGTTATAGGGGTCAAGATTTGACAAGGAAAAAAAAAAAAAAAAAAAGGGCAACTTTCTAATTATTTTATCACTATGAAAACGCAGGAAAAACTATACATATTAGGTATTGCCGGATTCGTACTGACCAGTAGAATGAAAGCAACGGATCAGTTTTAATGCATATCGAACGCTGTAAATAAGAAACCCGTAGAACTGTAGCGGAATAGCGTTTTCTTTGCAATTTCACCCGGTTTGGAATTTTTTTCCCGCTTCCCACTACACCGTATGCAATATTAAATGGTGGCGTTGGAAAGTACAACTTGTCCCACAAAAAACAAGCCCTCATACAGCTATGTGAACAGAAAAATAAAAGAGTTATGGCTGTTTGAAGGCAGGGAGCGCAAAACGAAAATGCAGAACCGAAAAAAGCTCCGGGCGCGAAGGGGTTAAAGCTGGATTTGGATACAAAAAGATTTCCCAAGCTTTAAACATCCAAAGGAGCACTGTGCAAGCGATCATATTGAAATGGAAGGAGTATCAGACCACTGCAAGTCTATCAAGACCCGGCCTTCCCTCTAAACTTTCATCTCAAACAAGGAGAAGACTGATTAGAGATGCAGCCAAGAGGCCCATGATCACTCTGGATGAACTGAGAGATCTACAGCTGAGGTGGGAGAGTCTGTCCATAGGACAACAATCAGTCGAGCACTTCACAAATCTGGCCTTTATGGAAGAGTGGCAAGAAGAAAGCCATTTCTCAAAGATAGTCATAAAAAGTCTTGTTTACAGTTTATCACAAGCCACCTGGGAGACACACCAAACATGTGGAAGAAGTTACTCTGGGCAGATGAAACCAAAATCAATCTTTTTGGAAACAATGCAAAACGATATGTTTGGCATAAAAGCAACACAGCTCATCACCCAGAACACACCATCCCCACTGTCAAACATGGTGGTGGCAGCATCATGGTTTGGGCCTGCTTTTCATCAGCAGGGACAGGAAAGATGGTTAAAATTGATGGGAAGATGGATGGAGCCAAATACAGGACCATTCTGGATAAAAACATGTTGGAGTCCTGAGACTAGGACGGAGATTTATCTTCCAACAAGACAATGATCCCAAACATAAAGCAAAATCTACAATGGAATGGTTCAAAAATAAACGTATCCAGGTCTTAGAATGGCCAAGTCAAAGTCCAGACCTTAATCCAATTAAGAATATGTGGAAAGAGCTGAAAACTGCTGTTCACAAATGCTCCCCATCCAACCTCAAAGAGTTCGAGCTGTTTTGCAAGGAAGAATGGGCAAGAATTTCAGTCTCTAGATGTGCAAAACTGATAGAGACATACCCCAAGCGACTTGCAGCTGTAATCGCAGCAAAAGGTGGCGCAAAAAAGTATTAATGCAAGGTGGCCAAATAATTTTGCACGCCCCACTTTTCAGTTTTATTATTACAAAAAAAGTTTAAATGATCCGATAAATTTCGTTCCACTTCACAGTTGTGACCCACTTGTTGTTGATCCTTCACCAAAAATTTAAAATGTTAAATCTTTTTGTTTTGAAGCCTGAAATGTGGCAAAAGGTTGAAAAGTTCCAGGGGGCCGAATACTTTCGCAACGCACTGTATATAAATATATATATAGTGGTAAGAGTAACAGTACGGGTAACAGTTTACCCGTCTCTGGAGTACCTGGCTCTTCCAAAGAGTGCAATGAAGTGTATGCTTTTTTTGAGTGCCTTCCCTCCTTTTGAGGGTTGTTGGGGTGGATTGGGTAGGCTTTTAAAAATTCTTCTTGATATATTGGTTTATGATATATATATATTTATTTTTTCTGTCTTTTTACAAATATTATTTAGTGCTACAGGAAATGTTTGAAGGAGATGATTGATGTCAATTGGGGATCTAAAGGTTATTAAAATCAAAGGTTCACTTGCTGGTTCTTTTTGCACTGTGGATGTTTACTCAATAAAATACATGAATGGTACAACGGTTTGTGTGCTATTAGTTTAGTAAGATTATGCTTGTCTATAATTGTGATAATTTTATTAGTAATCAAAGCAGAAGTTTCTCAATAAACAAATAAGGATACAAACTCACATTCCAGTTCTATCCGAATAAAATCCTTAATTCCAAGGTTTTCCAAGAATAGTCCAGATGGTGATGCAGTTTTAAAGAAAAAAGACACGTCTGCACTAAATTCACCATCAAATTTAGGGAAATGCAGGTAAGATGATGACATGTTAAAGGAAGCTGCATTCCAAAATCTTCCTAGGCAAAAACAGAGAACACGAAGACTGAAGAATGGTGCACATTATCTTATCATAAGAGAAAAAGCATGAATATGAGTATTGCTATTTAATGTATTGTCTTCCAGTGTAGCAGTTATTCTAAAATGTGGCTCCAGTCATTAGTCCCTGTATAAGTTATAGCATAGTATTTCATTAAACTGCAGAGCTGTAAAACTTTTAAAATGACAGAGCCCACAGTTTCCGAATACTGCGGCTACCATGTAATTTGGTCATTGTTCCTGCAGGACTAGCGTGGTAAATGATACGGTAGATTCTTTTCAGCTCTGAAAGGTTAATAAATATACAAGTATGTTTTGTAAACTGCAAAATTATAATATTACTAAAGGTGATGGAGCAGTAACATTTAACGAGCACTATGGCTTCTTCATTATGAGGTCTGATGGAGGTCCTGGGACTTGGAAGAACATTACCCCTAGTTGGGAAAATAGGAACAATTCATGTCCTTTGTTCTTGCAAATACATTACATGTAAAATATTCCCTATTTGTCACCCCATGTCCAGTACCAATAAATGTTAATATACTATGTTATAATAAAAAAAAGTGTCTCTAGTGTGTATTTTTAAAGTCCGAGCAACTGTTAAATCACTAGCATTACATTTCTCCCACAAGTTCAGATTTTATTGATTTTCTCAACTGTGTCTTTACCTTTCTCATTAATCAGCTCCTATTATTACCTCCCTCAAATAATGAAGGCAGCACATTATTTCTTACTCATGGCCGATATCTCTCTGTCATTTAGCACTGGACTATTCATACAAAGTATGCAACAAAACTATGAGAGCCATGCACCTATATATAACTTTTTTGTATCCTCCAGCAGCGCAGGGGGAACCAAGATTGGCAAAAAAAAGGCTGGTCTTGATAATTGCCCCCCTTCATGTTTTTTCTCTCTTTCATTTACCTTAAGTCACCTTCCCATTTGGGAGGTTTTATCATATTTTCTTACTGACAATAGACTTACAAATGACTTTCCTTTTAAAAAGCATTCAAATGATAAAAATCTACAAATTCAAGAAAGAAGCAGCTTTCATATCCAATATACTGTCTCTAGTTATAGGTGTTTTAAGCTTTGAAATATTCCTTCATTGTATTAAATAAACATAGATCCATAGAATATAGCTGATTATGTTAATACATATTTTTGTTCTTTTGCTTCTGATGTTATCTCGGTAGCCTTCACATTATTAAATTTAACATATTAAGTTTCAAATCTACTGTAGAATTTTAGCAAACTTTTTAGACATTTGTGGGGTCATCTATCAAACTGGTGTACAGTAGAACTGGCTCAGTTGCCCATAGCAACTTTTTGACTGCTCCTTTGGAAAAAGAAAGGTGGAATCTGATTGGTAGCTATGGACAACTAAGCCAGTTCTACTTTACACTAGTTTGATAAATGACTTTATTGATGTGTAATGACTTCGTTGATGTGTTAGACTTCAGTATACATAGTTAGGGGTTGTTCACTTATCAGTTATTTGATCAGTTATTTCCATCAGTTATTGTGAGCCAAAACCAGGAGTGGACACTAAACAGAGATCAGGTATAATGAAAAGATCTGCACCTGTTCGGTGTTTTTGACCCGCACCTGTTTTGGCTCACATTAACTGATGGAAATAACTGATCAAATAACTGATATGTGAACAACGCCTTAATTATTAAAACTGAACCATTTTTATGTCTATACATGACCTTTAAGTATAAGGACAATTATGACTTTATCCAAGTCAGATTTACTCCTAAATTCATTATCACTCACAAATTTGGGCCTCTCAGATAATTTTGTGTGCTTCCCTGTGTATTGCGGTAGTAATCAGGTATATGCTGGTTTTAATATATTTAACCCCTTGACGACCGCCATCCTGTTGTTTTGTTATTAGGCCTTAGGGAGACTCCTGTTCGTCCTTCTTTTTGGAAGAACAGGTAGACTCATTCCTATCTTTAGTTTCCAGTGTCCTATAGGGTCAGTTCAGTGTTTAGGTTCCTGTGTATGAACTTGCCTACCTTTGAGGCCTGTTCATACTGGTATATAGACAGGATTTGAGCCAGGGTTTCCTGTAGGAGGTGTCCATCTTCCTTCCTTAGTTTCTAAGCCTAATCTCCTTTCCCTCCTATGCTTGGTTTGTCCCCCCCCACACCTGCACGTGACAGCAATAATGCATCCTCTTATCACCAAATAATGTTGCAGTGTTGGCAGTGAAATTTCTTTAAACAATGTATTTTGTGTTTAATTCACTGGTCCTACAATTACATGTTTGTGCTATAAACCACAAGGGATGATACAAAAATGTGTCTACCTACCACCGATATAATAATGCAGAGTTGGCAGTGAAATGTCTTTAAACTCTGCATTTAATATTACTGGTATGAAAATGATGTTATTGCCATAAGATTTTTTTTCTATAATGCAGCACATTTAATCATACAGGATATAATGCACTGAAAAATGTAGCTGCTGCTTTTAAAGCACAATGATATTGTGCTGCTCTGCTGGCAATGTGTTTTTGTATTTTTCAGGATTTACCCCCACACTCACTCTGTCAAAGCTTTCCCTGATCAAATTCCCTAAAATGTACACTATGTATTTTTTTTCCTAATCACACTACAATAGTTGTTTTTGACTGTAATTGAAGGATGCAGGATGGAAAAGGCCTGTGGTCTACATTGATGGTGGTGACTTGGAATGGTACTCAGGTACTTTATTTTTTTTATTCTTTCCTTGGCTATAGGAAACATTACTAGGGGAAGTCCAGGCAGTATTCTGCAGGTAGGGCTGGCTTGGTGTTGTGGCCAATATCTCACCTCCTAAGTCCACTGCTCCATATCTTAATTGGAGATAATTTGGGGAAAGGGACAGCACATGGCAGCGATTGATGTCAACCCCAGAAGGGCAGTCCCTGGGGAGGAATGTTGTGCTGCACTGTGGAATTTGATTCTGCTGGAATGGTATTAGAGACCCTGCCTACTTGTGTTGCCTTGTGTTTTGTCAATTTGACAGAACACAACATGGGTGTCACTTTTAGCTTTTTTCCAGGACCCTGTTAAATTTCCAGTATACCCATGACACTGAGCAAACGGATATTCCTGTCAATTGCCTCCCTGATTATGAGGCTTATAAGGCTGTCTTCCAGTCTTTAAACCAATATGGCCAAACCCTCCCCTCCACTTCCTCCCAGTGTCATGTGATCCTCTGATTTCTTCCTCCTCAACAGAATGGCACTGGTGTTGTTTTTATTGATTGGAGGGGAAATTTTTGTGAAATTTATAATGAATACGATTAGTTTAGCATTGATTCACTCATCCTTAACCACTTCCAGTCTGCCCACTGACTATAAATGTCCTGATAGTGGATCTCTATCTCTGAATGGACGTTTTAAAACGTCCTTGAGCTTTGCCCCCTGTGTGCAGCACCTGTACATAGAAGCTCCATGACTCAGCTGCCTCCTGACAGCCAAGAACATGGAGATTTAACCTAAGACCTTTTTTCCTGGTCTCCAGGCTTTTGATCACTCTGACAAGCTGTCAAAGCCATCACAAATGCTTGTACTATCTCCCTTTCATTACTGCCAGTCACAGAGTAGTTTACAACCACATATGGGGTGTTTCTGCAAACTTCAGAATCAGGAAAATAAACAGGTTTGATTTGCGGTTTACCCTTGCTATCTTATAGGAAAAACGAATTAAAAATTGAAAATCTGCAAAAAATATATATTTATTTTTAAATTTCACCTTCCTTCTGTTTTAAAGGGGTATTCCCATCTTAATGATCACATTTTAAAATGGAATACTGGTGGCCTTGATGATTTTTGTAAATATATGTCATTAACCAAAGTTTCCTGCTTTAGATAAAATCACATTTTCCTACCCCATAGTTTACAGATCGTATCCATTGGTTACGGCCCACTTTCCACGGTGTCCCAGCGGGCCGCGCTTGCGCAGACCGCACTCCGTTTTCACCCAGGCAGCCGCTGTCTTCTGCAAGAACGCGCACGTAGCCGCGCATGCGCACATTGTCATTCTGCCCTGCGATGTCTGATACAGAGCCGCGCTTGCTCTGTATCAGATGCGGGCAGCCGCCCATGCGCGGTAGTTCTTTTGTGTCTGTGCTCGCATATAGAGCCGCGCATGCTCTGTATGCAATCACAGACATCGCTGAGGAGAGAGAGAAGTCAGGATCACGAGCTGGAGACACGGACCTGCATCTACAGAGGTAAGTATAAAAAAAATAAATAAATAACCACTATATTCACCAACGAATTTGGCCCCAAAACATTAGTTGTTATACTTATATATAAATATATAATTATTATTATATATAAAAGAAAATTTATGATTAAAAAAATAATAATTGGCTGGCTGAAGTAAGGTTAGCTATTACTTTTTTTAGTACACTATTTGAGGATGATGCTGGAAATACAGAGATGGGCACTGATTTTTTTTTTTTATTGATATTGGGGACACTGGGTGTGTTGGGGGCTATTATACTGATGAGGGAGGGTGAGGGTGGACATAAATGTATTTTCTCTAGGTGGAAAAAATAGAGAGTTGACAGACACTGGGGAGCGCATTTTTATTTTCAGGTGCACTGATTTTTTTTATTTTTTTATTTTTATTTTTTTATATTTGGGACACTAGGGGGAAGATAAATGCGGTGTAAAGGGAAACTGGGTGTGGATGGGGGCCATTATACTGTGGGGGGGAGGGTGAGAGGGGACATAAATGATTTGTCTCTAGGGGGGCAAAATAGAGAGTTGATATACACTGGGGAGCACATTTTTATTTTGAGGTGCACATTTTTTTTATATATTGATATTAGGAACACTAGGGGGAAGATAAATGCAGTGTAAAGGGACACTGGGTGTGGATGGGGGCCATTATACTGTGGAGGGGGGGTGGCACATAAATGTATTGGTTTTTTTTTGGGGGGGGGATAGGGACCTGATAGAAAGTGGGGAGGGCAACCAGGTGCGGATGCAATGCGGGATTCACTGACGGTTGCCTAGCAATGTTGTTTGTAAACATTCAGTTTTTTCTAACGCAGGTGGAAAATGCTTCGCACCCGCGTGGAAAAAACTAAACAAACGTACACAATCGCAGTCAAAACTGACTGCGATTGCGTGAGGATTGGTGCGGATGTACTGTGACATCACTGTGTTTATTATCCCTGTACTGTGACATCACTGTGTTTATTATCCTGTACGGTGACATCACTGTGTTTATTATCCCTGTACGGTGACATCACTGTGTTTAATATCTCTGTACTGTGACATCACTGTGTTTATTATCTCTGTACTGTGACATCACTGTGTTTGTTATCCCTATACGGTGACATCACTGTGTTTATTATCCCTGTACTGTGACAACACTGTGTTTATTATCCCTATACGGTGACATCACTGTGTTTGTTATCCCTATACGGTGACATCACTGTGTGTATTATCCCAGTGCAGGAAGAGGTAAGTGGTCTGTGTTTGTGTGTTTGTTTTCTAGTTTTCAGGGTAGTGAATGCAGAGGACTACGTCGGATTCGGTGGACTACGTCGGACCAGTTTTTTTTTTTTTTTAATAAAAATGGTCAAACAGGGGTCTGGGGGAGTGTTTATTTCAATAAAATGTTTTATACTTGTGTGTGTGTATTTTTTTTACAATACTACAGTTTTAGTAATCATGGCTATCTACTGACGGCCCTGATTACTAATACTGGGCTTAGTGCTTGCCGGTATGGCGGGCCCATACTAACCCCAACATCTATTACCTTGGCACCCACCGCCACCAGGGGTGCCGGGAAGAGCCGGGTACCCGCAGGACTGGACCTTCTAAATTGAGGGTCTGGCTCTGGGCGCTGCAGGCTGGTACCATTAGGCTGGGAAGGGCCAATAACCGTGTCCCTTCTCACCCTGGCAGTGCCAGGCTGCCGCTGCTGGTTGTATCTGGCTGGCAAAGGAAAAAAGGGGAGGACCCCACGCCATTTTAAAAAAAAATTATTTAATTATTTTTGTAAAAAAATGGCGTGGGGTCCCCCCCCTTTTTCCTTCGCCAGCCAGATACAACCAGCAGCGGCAGCCTGGCACTACCAGGGTGGAAGGGACACGGTTATTGGCCCTTCCCAGCCTAATGGTACCAGCCTGCAGCCGCCCCAGAGCCAGACCCTCAATTTAGAAGGTCCGGTCCTGCGGGTACCCAGCTCTTCCAGCACCCCTGGTGGCGGGTGGGTGCCGAGGGTAATAGATGTTGGGGTTAGTGCTGGCCTGCCATACCGGCAAGCACTAAGCTCAGTATTAGTTAATCAGGGCCGTCTGTAGATAGCCGTAATTACTAAAACTGTAGTATTGTAAAAAAAATACACACACATAAGTATAAACATTTTATTGAAATACACACTCCCCCAGACCCCTGTTTTGACCATGTTATTAAAAAAAAAAAGAAAAAAGCTGGTCCGACGTAGTCCACCGAATCCGACGTAGTCCTCTGCATTCACGACCCTGAAACTAGAAAACAAACACACAAAACACAGACCACTTACCTCTTCCTGCACTGGGATAATACACACAGCGATGTCACTGTAAATATAACACAGTGATGTCATACAGGGATAATAAACACAGTGATGTCACCATACAGGGATAAATAAACACAGTGATGTCACCGTACAGGGATAATAAACACAGTGATGTCACCGTACAGGGATAATAACACAGGTGATGTCACCGTACAGGGATAATAAACACAGTGATGTCACCGTACAGGGATAATAAACACAGTGATGTCAACAGTACAGGGATAATAAACACAGTGATGTCACCGTACAGGGATATAAACACAGGCGAGGTAATGTCACTGTACAGGATAATAACACAGCGATGTCACTGTACAGGATAATAAACACAGCGATGTCACCGTACAGGGATAATAAACACAGTGATGTCACAGTACAGGGATAATAAACACAGCGATGTCACTGTACAGGGATAATAAACACAGTGATGTCACCGTACAGGGATAATAAACACAGTGATGTCACTGTACAGGGATAATAAAACCTCAGATCAAACACATTGTGCCCCCATCAGACCTCAGATCAGCGTCTTGTGCCCCCAATCAGACCTCAGGGTCAGTGTCTTGTGCCCCCATCAGACCTCAGATAAGCGTCTTGTGCCCCCATCAGACCTCAGGTCAGCGTCTTATGCCCCCATCAGACCTCAGATCAACACAATGTGACCCCATCAGAGCTCAGGTCAGCGTCTTGTGCCCCCATCAGACCTCAGATCAGCGTCTTGTGCCCCATCAGACCTCAGATCAGCGTCTTGTGCCCCCATCAGACCTCAGATCAACACAATGTGCCCCCATGTGCCCCCATCAGACCTCAGGTCAGCGTCTTGTGCCCCCCTCAGACCAGGGTCTTGTGCCCCCCTCAGACCAGCATCTTGTGCCCCCCTCAGACCAGCGTCTTGTGCTGTGTCAGGTCATAGTGCGCGCCGGCAGGGAAGACAGTGGAGTGCAGAACCTGATGGCAGCGGCAGCGCAGAACAGGTAAGTATGCTTTTTTAAAGTGGCTGGGTGGGCTGATCTGAGGGGGCACGGGGCCCCCCATGAAATCATTGGAGTCGGGGCCTGGAGCATGTAGCTCCAGATGCTCTTAATTATAATCCGGCCCTGGCTGCGCGCCCCTCCAGATGGCACCCCTAGGCGCTCGCCTCCCCCGCCTACCCCTAGTCCCCGGCCCTGGGTAGCGGTTCAGGCACAGTGTGGAGAGGAAAGACAGATGTAGCAGAGCTGAGTTAGAAGTTGCTTAGCTATTGGGGGAGGTGAAGACAGATGTAGCGGAGCTGTATAGGTAGCGGTTCATCCACAGTGTGAGAGAAAGACAGATGTAGCAGAGCTGTATGGGTAGTGGTTCAGGCACAGTGTGAGAGAGAAAGACAGATGTAGCAGAGCTGTAATGGGTAGCGGTTTCAGGCACAGTGTGAGAGAGAAAGACAGATGGTACAGAGCTGTATGGGTAGCGGATTCAGGCACAGTGTGGAGACAGAAAGACAGATGTTAGGCAGACTTGTATGGGTAGCAGTTTCAGTCACATGTGAGAGGGAAAGACAGATGTAGCAAAGCTGAGTTAGAAGTTGGCTTAGCTATTGGGGGAGGTGAAGACAGATGTAGCGGATGCTGTATAGGTAGCAGGTTTCATTCACAGTTGTGAGAGAAAGACAGATGTAGCAGAGCTGTATGGGTAGCAGTTCACATTACAGTGTGAGACCATAGCAGATGTAGCAGAGCTGTTATGTGGATGTAGTGGTTCAGGCACAGTGTGAGAGAGAAAGACAGATGTAGCAGAGCTGTAT
>ONZH01005853.1:0-56804 GCA_900303285.1 Rhinella marina | reverse complement strand
GCCTGTAGGTGGACCTCCTGGAAAAATTGTTTGGACAGAGGGCCTGTAGGAATTTGGAGGCCTGTAGGGCCTCCGGAAAAATTGTTTGGACAGAGGGCCTGTAGGTGGACCTCCGGAAAAATTGTTTGAAGAGAAGGCCCGTAGGTGGACCTCCGGAAAAATTGTTTGGACAGAGGGCCTGTAGGTGGACCTCCGGAAAAATTGTTTGGACAGAGGGCCTGTAGGTGGACCTCCGGAAAAATTGTTTAGAGAGAGGGCCTGTAGGTGGACCTCCGGAAAAATTTTTGGACACAGGGCCTGTAGGTGGCCCTCCTGAAAAATTGTTTGGACAGAGGGCCTGTAAGTGGCCCTACTGAAAAATTGTGGTAAAAGAGTGCCAGTTGGACCTCTGAAAAATGGCGTTTTTTTGGTCACCGTTAGGCAAAGACGATATGGAGGAGGGGGAGGAGTAGAGAAGAGGAGTAGAGAAGAGGAATCGGATACATAAGTTATTTAAATCTTTAGCTGCTTTCCCCCAGAGGAGATTTGAATTCCGGTGAAATCCATGCTTTTTTCATTTTAATAAGCGTCAGCCTGTCAGCGCTGTCAGTTGACAGGCGTGTACGCTTATCGGTGATGACGCCACCAGCTGCACTGAATACCTGCTCTTACAGCACGCTAGCAGCAGGGCAGGCCAGCACCTCCAAGGCGTACAGCGCCAGTTCAGGCCACGTGTCCAGCTTTGAAGCCCAGTAGTTGTATGGAGCAGAGTGATCGCTACGGACTTTGGTAAGGTCAGCTAGGTACTCCCTCACCATCTTTCTGTACAGCTCCCCACTACTCTGCCTAGACTGGGGACAGGTGACAGTGTCTTACTGGGGTGACATAAAACTGGCAAAGACCTTGGAGAGCATTCCCCTGCCAGTGCTGGACAAGCTGCCTGCTCGCCTCCTCTCCCCCGCTACTTGGCCCACAGAACCATGCCCTCTGCTGCTAGTGGCGTCAGATGGGAAGAATTGTTTCAGCTTGTGCACCAGGGCCTGTTGATATCTATTCACTCTCATACTCCTTTCCTCTGCAGGGATGAGAGTGGAAAGGTTCTGCTTGTACCGTGGGTCCAGGAGAGTGAACACCCAGTAATCGGTGTTTGAAAAAATTCTTCTAACGCGAGGGTCTCGGGATAGGCAGCCTAACATGAAGTCTGCCATGTGCGCCAGAGTCCCAACACGCAAGAATTCCCTCTCCTCACTGGCCTGACTCTCCATTTCCTCCTCCTCCTCCTCCTCCAAGTCCTCCTCTTCAGCCCATACACGCTCAAGAGTTAAGGACTGAGCACTGGTACCCTCTACTGTCTCACCGACATTCTCCTCCTCTTCCTCCTCATCCTCATCCCCCTGCTCCGATACGTGCTGAGAAACAGACCGGAGGGTGCTCTGGCTATCAAGCGACGTATCTTCCTCCACCGTCTCTTGTGACAAGCGCAAAGCATCCGACTTGATGCTGAGCAGTGATTTTTTCAACAGGCAAAGCCGCGGGATGGTGAGGCTGATAAAGGCGGCATCGCCGCTGACCATCTGTGTTGACTCCTCAAAGTTGCTCAACATCTGGCAGATATCAGACATCCACGTCCACTCCTCATTGTAGACTTGAGGAATCTGACTGACCTGACTACCAGTTCTGGTGGAAGTTGACATCTGGCAGTCTACAATTGCTCTGCGCTGCTGGTAAACTCTGGATAACATGTTTAATGTGGAATTCCATCTCATGGGCACGTCGTACAACAGTCAGTGAGCGGGCAGTTGTAGGCGGCGCTGCGCTGCCCTGAGAGTGGCAGCATCTGTGGTCGACTTGCGGAAATGCGCACAGATGCGGCACACCTTGGTGAGCAAATCAGACAGATTGGGGTATGTCTTGAGGAACAGCTGAACTATGAGATCGAACACGTGGGCCAGGAATGGCTCATGTGTCAGTCTGCCGAGTTGCAGAGCCGCCACCAGGTTACGCCCGTTGTCACACACAACCATGCCTGGCTTGAGGTTCAGCGGTGCCAGCCACACATCGGTCTGTGCCGTGATGCCCTGTAACAGCTCAGCACGACGCCTTTTCTTACCTAAGCTCAGCAGTTTGAGTACCGCCTGCTGGCGCTTACCTAAGGCACTGCTGCCGCGCCTAGAGCTAACGACTGAAGGCGTCGTGCCCATGGATGGTAATTCGGTGGAGGAGGAGGAGGGGTCGGTGGAGGAGGAGGCATAGTACATCTGAGAGACCGTGACCGAGGTAGGCCCCGCAATCCTCGGTGTGGGCAGTAGATGAGCGGCCCCAGGGTCATTCTCGGTCCCAGCCTCCGCCAAGTTAACCCAATGTGCCGATCTATATCTCAGTGAGATATAGTGTCCCTGCCCGGCAGCACTTGTCCATGTGTCCATGGTTAGGTGGACCTTCTCAGAAACAGCGTTGGTCAGGGCACGGATGATGTTCTGTGACACGTGCTGGTGTAAGGCTGGGACGGCACATCGGGAAATATAGTGGCGGCTAGGGACCGAATACCGAGGGGCAGCCACCGCCATGAGATTTCGAAAGGCCTCGGTCTCTACCAGCCTATAGGGCAGCATCTCCAGGCTAAGCAATTTGGAGATGTGGACGTTGAGGGCTTGGGCATGTGGGTTGGTGGAACTGTATTTCCTCTTGCGCTCCAGCGTCTGCTGTAAAGACAGCTGAACGCTGCGCTGGGACACATTGGTGGACACTGTGGAGGATCGTGGAGGCGAAGGTGTGGTTTTCCGGCGGGAGACGATCGTGCCGGGGTCCTGGGCAGGGGGTTGACTAGCAGAGGCAGCGAGTGACGCAGGGGGTTGACTAGCAGAGGCAGCGAGTGACACAGGGGAAGGAGCAGTGGTGTGACCCGCAGGAGGTGGTGAACGGCCTTGGTTCCATTGAGTGGGGTGTTTAGCACTCATATGCCTGCGCATGCTGGTGGTGGTTAGGCTAGTAGTGGTGGCACCCCTGCTGATCCTGATGTGGCACAGGTTGCACACCACAGTCCGTCGGTCATCCTCACTTTCTTTAAAGAACCTCCAGACTTGCGAACATCTAGGCCTCGCCACGGGAGCTTCACTACGTGAAACAGTTGCTGCTGATGCACCAGCTCTGGCCCTGCTTCTCCCTCTGGCCACACCACTGCCTCTTAAAACCTGTTCTGGTGCAGCACTCGCCTCCGCCTCAGAAGCACTGTCTTCACTCGGCATATCAACCCAGCTTGGGTCAGTCACCTCGTCATCCTCCGATTCCTCAGTCTGCTCCCCCCCTCGGAATTCCTCCCCTTACAACAACTTCACCAGTGTCTGACAACCGTGTCTACTCATCGTCCGACACCTCTTTACAAACTTCGTCCACTAACTCAACATTGTCATCATCATCATCACCCACAGACTGCGACAGTTGGAAAACTTGGGCATCGGGAACAAGGTCAGCAGCAACCTGAGAAGTGGTTTGTGACTCTGGGAAGGGTCCAGAAAACAGTTCCTGAGAGTATGCCGGATCGCATTCCAAATTTTCCTGGGAGGGGGCAGACTGGGGGGAAAGAGGTTGAGGTGGAGGAGCCAGAGGAGTGCTCCCTTGGGTAACGTGGGTGGACTGCGTGGAAGACTGACTGGTGGACAAATTACTTGAAGCATTGTCCGCAATCCACGAGATCAGCTGTTCGCACTGTTGTGGTTTCAACAGTCCTCTACCACGTGTCCCTGTAAGTTGAGACATGAAGCTAGGGAGTGTAGCTCTGCGGCATTCCACAGCTCCCTCATCAGCAGGTACTGTCTCACCCTGCCCAGGACCACGGCCTCTGCCCCCTGCAGTAATTGAATGCCCACGCCCTCGTCCTCGACCATTAGCCCTGGGGTTCAACATTTTCTGTATATAAGTGTATGATAAAAAAAAAAAAACGGGCCTGGTGTACTGAAACCCACAAACTTGTTCAGTCTGGTTTAAGTAAGTGACGTACAGAAAGTGTCACCTGGACAGAATATACGGATTGGAGTGACTGTGCTGAACTGTGACACACAGAATGGTTACACGCAGCTGTGTGAAATGGATTTGTATCACTGAGCTAAAACAACAAAAAAACTAATTTTTTTTGTATATTTTGTTTTGGATTTTTTTTTTTTTTTTTGAACGTGACGTGCAGAAAGTATGGTAGAACTGACTGACACCCTACTGACGGTGGCTATTTAGACTGCGACCCAGACAAATGTCGCACAGAGATTTTTAGGATCAATCTATATACGTGACAGGTAGCAAATGACTTGGTTATATTCTGTGACGTACAGAAAGTGTCACCTGGACAGAATATATGGATTGGAGCGAGTGTGCTGAACTGTGACACACAGAAAGGTTACATGCAGCTGTGTGAAGTGGATTTGTATCACTGAGCTAAAACAACAAAAAGACTAATTTTTTTTTTATATTTTTTTTTAGTTTAGTTTTTTTGGAACGTGACGTGCAGAAAGTATGGTAGAACTGACTGACACCTTACTGACGGTGGCTATTTAGACTGCGACCCAGACAAATATCGCACAGAGATTTTTAGGATCAATCTATATACGTGACAGGTAGCAAATGACTTGGTTGTATTATGTGACGTACAGAAAGTGTCACCTGGACAGAATATATGGATTGGAGCGAGTGTGCTGAACTGTGACACACAGAAAGGTTACATGCAGCTGTGTTAAATGGATTTGTATCACTGAGCTAAAACAACAAAAAAACTAATTTTTTTTGTGTATTTTGTTTTGGATTTTTGTTTTTTTTGGAACGTGACGTGCAGAAACTATGGTAGAGCTGACTGACACCCTACTGACGGTGGCTATTTAGACTGCGACCCAGAAAAATGTCGCACAGAGATTTTTAGGATCAAGCTGTATACTTGACAGGTAGCAAATGACTTGGTTGTATTCTGTGACGTACAGAAAGTGTCACCTGGACAGAAAATAGTGAGTGTACTGAACTGTGAAACACAGAATGTGGATTTGTATCACTGAGATATAACATTAAAAAAAAGGGGGGTTATATATGGCGATAGCTGCACTACTAGTGCCAGCCAGCCAGCCAATCCAGGAGACAAAAAAAAATGTCTTCTAGCACTTAGAAGGGCTGTTTGGTTCTTTGTGGGTGATTCCTGCCTAACAGAGATCTAAATGCAGGCCCTAACACTCTCCCTGAAAGGCAGCAGCTCTATCCCTAACGACATCCAGACGGCATCTGAGCCGAGCACCGCGGCCAGTCAGTAGTATATTCCAGGGTCACCTGATCAGGCCAGCCAACCCCTGCTATCGACATGTAAGGGCCCCACGTGATGCTGGGAGTACCGTAGAGTCTCCTGGATTGTGATTGGCTGTGTTTATAGGCGCCAAAAAAGCACGATGCGGAAGTTGCCATTTCCTCGAGCATGGCGAGATACTCGTCCGAGCAGCGAGCACTTACGAGTACCCTAATACTCGAACGAGCACCAAGCTCGGACGAGTATGCTCGCTCATCTCTAGTGATAACTAAATGGCTCAGGGAACAAAACATAGAGATTTTGGGTCCATGGCCTGGAAACTCCCCAGATCTTAATCCCATTGAGAACTTGTGGTCAATCATCAAGAGACGGGTGGACAAACAAAAACCTACAAATTCTGACAAAATGCAAGCATTGATTGTGCAAGAATGGACTGCTATTAGTCAGGATTTGGTCCAGAAGTTGATTGAGAGCATGCCAGGGAGAATTGCAGAGGTCCTGAAGAAGAAGGGTCAACACTGCAAATATTGACTTGCTGCATTAACTCATTCTAACTGTCAATATAAGCTTTTGTTACTCATAATATGATTGCAATTATATTTCTGTATGTGATAAAAACATCTGACAAACACCCATAAAAACCAGAGGGCAGCAGATCATGTGAAAATATAATATTTATGTCATTCTCAAAACTTTTGGCCATGACTGTACATTAGATAATTGCTCTGTAGAGTATATATGAATGGAATAGATTGCAAATGTGAGCAGTGGCACAATTCTTCGTCTTTACTAAAGTTGGTTCCGTTAGTCTGCGTGAGCTTGAGTCATAAATTTCATTATTTATATGAGACTTCAGCCAAAGTCTTCCTAAATGGCTTTACTTAATAATACTTCAACTAGGATGTCAGTCACACATTTTTAATCACTGTTTTTGGATAATTGCCGTGTACAAAAAAATGTGTTATTAATTTTCATCTCCTATTGTTTGGATAGCGTGCTAGCGAATTATTAAAAGAGTTACATAACTTTTTATTGCTTAAACCTACTATACCAGACTATTACATTTTATGAGCCACATTTAATTTTAATGGAATTACATAAATTACAATATCTTTTTTTAGACTTGTTCAAATGGTTAAGTTACAGGGAAATAAAATACAACTGGCATAAGAAACTGTAAATATGGAAATATTTTACTGTAATATATACTGTACACATTAAACTACAGAGCAGGAAACTCAGACGAAACACAAGAAAATGAAGTACCAAGAGTTGGTAAAAATTCACATTGCAGATTAACTTTCTGAATTATGTGATACAAAAAGTCTGAACATAATGTAAATAAAATTCCAGACATATTTTATGGGAAGAAAAAGCACGTTTTAAAAAAAAAAATGCTATCCTGTTTATAATTTTCTCGAGTGGAAAGTTAAACATTTGGATATACTTAGAAGCATATACCTCTGCATATTTGCATTCATCAGTGAGGCTGGAAAGGCCTTGTCAGAGACAAGTTTTCAAACAGCCAATAAAGTACAGCTTATAGTAAAATGTTTTATATTAAAGATGCTTTGAACTAGAAAATGTTTCTTCGTTGTGTCTAGCACCTCTTTTATGGTAACAGCACACTACCCCTCATTAGATGCAACATTACAGAATACATTGCTCCATGCTGTGTATATTAACGCTTCAAATCAGACTTTGACTCAAAAATGGTTATTCATTTTATTTAATGTTTTATTCAGGGGCGGACACAGACAGCAGAGGGCCGCTGTGCAAAAAATGTGCCTGGGCCTTCCCCCCCCCCCATCCCTCCCCAAACCACACATACAGACATAAACATAATCCCGGAAGACCAAGAAACATATGAGGACCAGGAGCGCAGTGCTGGCCCAGGAAGCAACATGTAATAAGTACAGTACCAATGACAAGGGGGGAAAATGAATAAAAAAATAGATACAGTGACCCCTTTAAGGCTGCACAGTGCTTTTGGTCAATAATGTGTTGTGCAACCAAGGATCACAGCAGCACAATGCTGTGATGCATTGAGTTCAAAAGAATGGGGTCGCATTGTGACCTTGAAGTTTCTTAAAATCACAATCGAAAAGTCGCAAGAAATTCAAGAGGTTTGATTTTTTGTGACCGTCAGGTCATGGCCCCATTTACTTTTACTAGTTGTGATGTATCATAGTGTTGCTGCAGTCTTTGGCTGCACAATGTGTGTTGCAGCCACAGCCACCTTGTGGTGCCAGCCTAAGGGCCCATGTAGACGGCCGTGCTTTACAGTCCGCAAATTGTGGATCCACAAAACACAGAGTCTGTGTGCATCCTATGATAGAAAATGCCTTTTCTTGTCTGCAATTTCAGACAAAAATAGGACATGTTCTATTGTTTTTGCATGGCTGCAGAACAAACATATGGAAGCAGACAACACATGATGTGCTGTTCGCATCTTCTGCATACCCATTGAAATAAATGGGTCCACACCGATTCTGCAACAGTGCGGAACAGATGCGGACTCACACGTGCAGACACCCACATACACACACACTGTCCCACATGCGGACACTCACATACACACTGTCACATATGCAGACACTAACATACACACACACTGTCACACATGCAGACACATATACACACTGTCACATATGCAGACACTCACATACACACACACTGTCACACTTGCAGACACTCACATACACACTGTCACATATGCAAACACTCTCACATACACACACACTGTTACACATGCAGACACTCTCACACACTGTCACATATGTGACCCCAAATAGAGAAAACAACCAAGACACCATCAACCAGTATGAAAATAAAAAAATTTAATGACCAGTAAAATACATGTAAAAATACTAAATAAATAATCATAGAATTATTCCAGAAGCGGTGGCTGCATTTACAGACAAAATGATAAGATACACCTGTCCGTATAGATTGTTAGTATGAAAGTCCATGTATATACGCAGAGTATAGGCTCTAAAATACCCTCAGGTTCTCATGAAGATAACGTGCATAGTGCCAAATATATCAGTAGAGTAACACAAATAAGGACATAAAGAGCCAATACACTTGGCTTTGTATTGCTGTTTCTGGTGTCCTCAGCCAGGCTCTTCCCTCTCAGCAGCAGCCTCAGGTCCTTCCCTCTCAGCGGCAGGCTCAGGCTCCTCCCCCTCTCAGCAGCAGGCTTAGGTCCTTTCCTTTCAGCAGCAGGCTCAGGCTCCTCCCCCTCTCAGTAGCAGTGGGTCCTTCCTTCTTTCTAGCAGAGCTGGCTCATTGGATGCCAGCCTGTTAGTGCTTGTGAGTGACAGTTTTTAGACCAATCAGCACTCCTGGTCAGTAAGGCTGGGTCCACAAGGTTCTATTTTCCAGAAAATCGTGGCAAAATGCAGTGTTTTTTTGCCGCGATTTTGTAAAAATCAGACCCTGTGGACACAGCTTTACTGACCAGGAGTGCCCCTGAGCAGCACATTATGTTTCAGTCTGAAGTTCAGGAAGGGGGCCCCATTCATGAGTGGACCAGTCCAAGCTGTATGGGCCCCCTCCCACACTGGGCCCCTGTGCAGCTGAACCGGCTGCACAGGCGGTATGTCCGCCCCTGGTTTTATTTATCATTATGAACTACAATGGCTGTTAGTTAACAAAACTTCTCCATGAGGCAAAGGTAAACCAATGTATATGAAAATGATTTGCTATATTTACAGGACCAGACTGGAACTTACAATCAGTCCTGGTATCTTAAAACATACAGGCCCACCAGATGTTCATAGATGCTGTCCAGAGTTTAACTGTGGTACACTGGGTCAGATTCACCCCTTTACTACACAAAATTATTACAAGTTATTACTAATGTTCCCTGAACATAGTCACATAGTTTATAAGGCCGAAAAAAGACATCTGTCCATCCAGTTCAGCCTATTCAGCTGATCCAGAGTATGGCAAAAAAAAAACTGTGAGGTAGAAGCCAATTTTCCTCATTTTAGGGTAAAAAAATTCCTTCCCGACTTCACTGGTTGTGAACTTACCATCACCGCCTCCTCAGGCAGAGAGTTCCCTAGTCTCACTGCTCTTACAGTAAAGAATCCTCTTCTATGTTTGTGTACAAGCCTTTTTACCTCCAGACGCAGAGGATGTCCCCTTGTCACAGTCACAGTCATAGTAACATAGTAACAGTTTATAAGGCCGAAAAAAGACAACTGTCCATCCAGTTCGGCCAGTTATCTTACAAGTTGATCCAGAGGAAGGCGAAAAAACCCCTGTGAGGTAGAAGCCAATTTTCCTCACTTTAGGGGAAAAAATTCCTTCCCGACCCCAATCAGGCAATCAGAATTACTCCCTGGATCAACAACCCATCTCATAGTAACTATAACCTGTTATATTATTATACTCCAGAAATACATCCAGACCCCTCTTAAACTCTTTTAGTGAACTTACCATCACCACCTCTTCAGGCAGAGAGTTCCATAGTCTTACTGCTCTTACCGTAAAGAATCCTCTTCTATTTTTGTGAACAAACCTTCTTTCCTCCAGGCGCAGGGAATGTCCCCTCGTCACGGTCACAGTCCTTGGGAAAAAAGATCATGGGAGAGATCTCTGTACTGACCCCTGATATATTTATACATTGTTATTAGATCACCCCTCAGTCGTCTTTTTCCTAAAGTGAATAACCCTAATTTTGATAATCTTTCTGGGTACTGTAGTCCACCCATTCCAGTTATGACTTTAGTTGCCCTCCTCTGAACCCTCTACAGCTCTGCTATGTCTGCCTTGTTCACAGGAGCCCAGAACTGTACACAGTACCCCATGTGTGGTCTGACTAGTGATTTGTAGAGTAGCATAGATGCCCGTGATGTTCTCATCACGGGCATCTATGCCTCTTTTGATGAAACCCATTATATTATTTGCCTTGGCAGCAGCTGTCTGACACTGGTTTCTACAGCTTAGTTTGCCGTTCACTAAAATTCCATATCAGTGTTACTCAGTGTTTTACCATTTAATATATACGGGTTCATGTATTTTTCCTTCCCATAAGTATAACTTTATATTTGTCAAAGTTAAGCCTCATCTGCCACTTCTCTACCCAAGCTTCCAACATGGCCAAATCCATCTGTAGCAGTATACCGTTCTCTTCTGTGTTATTTACTTTACACAGTTTAGTGTCATCTGCAATTGATATTTTACTATGCAAGCCTTCTACAAGATCATTAATAGAAATATTGAGAATAAGGTACCCTACTAGTGACAGTGAGTGTGTACTGTTAATAACCACTCTCTGTTTTCAGTCACTGAGCCAGTTTCTTACCCACATACAGGCATTTTCTCCAGTCCAAGCATTCTCATTTTATATACTAAGCTTTTATGTGGCACAGTATCAAATGCTTTGGAGAAGTCAATATATACCTCCTCATAGAAACTAAGTAAATTAGTTTGACATGACCAATTCCTCATGAAGCCATGCTGATATGGCATTATTTGCTTATTTTCATTGAGGTACTCCAAGATAGCATCTCTTAGAAAACCTTGAAACAGTTTATCCATGAGAGATGTTAAACCTACCAGCCTTTAGTTTCCAGGCTCTATTTTTGGACGCTTTTTAAATATTGGCACCACATTTTCTAAGTACCAATCCTGTGGAACACTTCCTGTCGGTATAAAGTCTTTAAATATCAGAAATAAGGGTCTGGCTAAGACAATAATTAATTTTCTTAGGATACGGGTGTGTATGCCATCTGGTCCTGGTGATTTGTCTATTTTAATCTTTTTAAGACGCGGCTGTACTTCTTACTGGGTCAGACGGCACTTTTAATGGGGAATTTACTTTTATATTTTGCATTTCATCTGACAGTTTATTTTCCTCAGTGAATACAGTGGAGAAAAATATTTAATAGCTTTGCTTTATCCTCATCACTCTCTGCAACTCCCCCTTATCACTCTGTAAAGGGCCAATACCTTCAGATTTATACTTTTTACTATTTATAAAATTTAAGAACATTTACAGTTTTACTCTATTTGGCAATGCATCTCCCTGTCTCTAGTTTGTCCTGTTTTAGTGATTTAAATGCTTTCTTTTTGTCTTTTATTGCTTTCTTTACAATTCTATTTATCCACATTGTTTTTTCTTGTTCTTCCCTTTTTATTCCCATAAAGTATGTACCTCTCACAATTACAGTTTAGGATGCTTTTAAAAATATCCTATTTTTTGCTGTATTTTTATTGTTTAGGACTTTGAAGATTTATTTAGGCCAATGGACTCTCTCAATTGGCTACATTTAGTTTTTTTTTTAGTTTGTATTTTTGTTCCTCCCTAAAGAAATACTCTTTTGAATGACAATTGGAAGGTTATTATTTTATGGTCACTATTTCCCAGGTGTTCTCCAACCTCAACATCTGTTGTTCCGTCAGGTCTATTGATTAGTACTAAGTCCAGTATGGTTGTCCCTCTAGTCGGGTCATGAACCAGTTGGGAAAGGTAATTGTCTATGGTTATTGCCAAGAACCTGTTTCCTTTATGAGATATATAGGTTTCAGTTTCCAAGTCTATATCTGGGTAGTTGAATTCCCCCATAATAATGATGTCATTATGATTTGCCGTCTCAATTATTTTATTCAGTAGTAGATTTTCTGTGGAATTTTAGGTGACTTATAATAAACTCCTATTAGTATTTTATTATTGTTTTTGCCTCCATGTATTTCTACCCACAGTGACTCCACATGTTAATGTCTCTCACTTATATCTTCCCGGAGTGTGGGCTTTAGACAAGACTTTACATAAAGACAGACCCCTCCCTCTCTCCAGAAGCACTTTTTTAAATTTTATTTTTTGCAGTACTTGGCTATATTAGAATCTTGTATAAAAAATGTGATGGGCACTCTCTACACCTGGTACAGAAAGAATCAATGTCTAAAATTCCTCTAAATAAATGTACTTTTATTGGAAAAATATATAAAAGTATATAAAATATATATATACTGTATATATAAATATATATATATATATATAAAATAGATATCAGAATGGCAATAATAAACAAATGTAGTATTAAAATGGATCCAATCAATGTGTCATCAAAATTAAAACAATATATAAATCGAAATGTAGAAAAAGTGTGGAAAAAAAATAGTCCAATATATTTGCAGATTTTCTATAGCAGCAGTAAAATGTTGACAGTTCTGATGCTATCAGTTCTGATGCTGTATATCGGAGTATCTCTGGTTCCGATTATATGTCAGTAACTATGTAGATAGATCGACAACTGTATATCGATGGGCCACTATTTGTGATCAGTGGATCAGTCGCTATATTTCAATAACAGTTTTGTTCAAGACTGATCAATAACTCCCAGAGTAAGTCTATGAATGCAGAATCCTTTTATATACTGTCAGTATAATCGTATCACACACTTTTACTGCATATATCACGCCACATAAATGCCAATGTAGATATGCACATAAGGGTATATAGGTTTACGATGTATAGATATATCCTGATGTCAGGTTACTTTACCCCTGACATCAGGATATATCCTGATAGGATGTATGGAAAGTATATATACACAAATTTGAACGTAGTTGATGGTAATAGTATACAGTTCATAACTCAGATGAAGTATGGTTATGGACACATATACACATATACAGTATCCCAATTTGAAAACAGAAATATAAAATTTATAAACCCTAGTAAATTTCACTTACCTCCAACCTATAGGATTCAATAGAAAGCAAAACATATAGAAAATAACAGATACACAAGAAACAGAAGAAAAAAACTATATGGAAATATTACATGATGAAAAATCAATCAAAATTAAAATACCTCTAGACCACACAATTAGAAATACCATCATTTAGATAGCCAATAACAAAAGATGAAACAATAAAAAATAACAAAAAAAAATAGAATATAATATTGAACTCATATATATCATAACTTATACTAGTTATTGTTGCAGCTCACATTATCACATGTACTCATATTTGTTTCCATTCTATCAAACATGATTATATACACAAGACCCATTATGTCCTATTTTTATACATTTTTTTAATATATTTTTTATACATTTTCTATTTATTTCTCTATATATTTTATATTTTTTATTTTTTCATATATATCTTTTTATATACATATATATATACTTTTTATTTTTACAAGATGAACTGTATACTATTACCATCAACTACGTTCAAATTTGTGTATATATACTTTCCATACATCCTAATTTATCTCATTTCTATAATGGAAAGAAGGAAAGGATATAATCCACAGGGTTGTGACATATGCCACTCCAGATTTTGGATTCAACCTCATAAAAAAGAGGAGGAGTTCTAACAAGGAGAATATAAGAGTGCTAACATTCTATACAGATCCACAAGACCACTGAGGAAGGGGCAAGCTAAGCTCCGAAACACATCTGGTCACTTTATTCTGATACCCTGTGGATTACCAATATAGCACTCTATTCAATTTATTATTTTCATATTCATTTTTTCATTCATTAATTTTTTCATTTTTTTATAAGAAGAAAGTCACCTTTTATTCTATAAGAGAATTGGAACGCTAACCAGCTATCGTTCTGAAAAGAAAACGCTCAACCACGCTCAGAAATCAACGCTCTTTCAAATTTGGCGCCAATTTACGAACGGGTGTACACGTGGGACGCCACGTGGAACGCCGTAATCCAAAATCTCGAAGCAGACAGCCGCACGGAGGAGACAACCCACCGATCACAAATAGTGGCCCATCGATATACAGTTGTCGATCTATCTACATAGTTACTGACATATAATCGGAACCAGAGATACTCCGATATACAGCATCAGAACTGATAGCATCAGAACTGTCAACATTTTACTGCTGCTATAGAAAATCTGCAAATATATTGGACTATTTTTTTTCCACATTTTTTTCTACATTTTGATTTATATATTGTTTTAATTTTGATGACACATTGATTGGATCCATTTTAATACTACATTTGTTTATTATTGCCATTCTGATATCTATTTTTATATATATCTATTTTTTATATACTTTTATATATTTTTCCAATAAAAGTACATTTATTTAGAGGAATTTCAGACATTGATTCTTTCTGTACCAGGTGTAGAGAGTGCTCATCACATTTTTTATACATTTTCTTTGATCTTTTTACAAGCTGAGGGTACAGCTGGTGATTTGCAGCACCTCAACTCCATTATCACTGAGTGGTGAGCCACTATTTATTTATCTATTTCTACTATATTAGAATCTTATTTACCTAAGGGGGAGATTCTCCACCACTAATGGTGCATTTATATTGGCCCAATACTTGATAATTGTCACTCTGTGTATTACTGTGATCACACATCCCCATACACATTTATTGATAATTGGCAGCACATGCCTGTTTACACAAGGGATGTGCCGTTTACAAAAGATTTTAGGTGCCGGATGCATTCACAAGCCTTCACTTGTCGGGTGATCAGTGGCACCTTTACAAGGGCAATTGTCTGCCCTTGTACAAGGATTCAGAAAATTTTAAACTATGGGGAAGGCTAAACCATATATTAAACCACCACTATTAGTAACTAGTTTAGTTATTTATCTTAGAGACATCTACAGGGGCAAGGAAACATGGGGAGAACTGAAAGAAGCCCCTAGTCTCTTAACTATTTTCTGTTCTGTTAGCTTTATGAATGCGCAATTGTGACTTTGGATGTGCTAGCCTAAATTTTCTTGCAGTTTGTTTGGAGGGTAGCTGCCTCCATTTAGATTAAGCGCTCCCTGCCCATCTGCCCAGGGCTTCTAAGCAGAGTCTAAATACATACAGATGTAGCAGCACTAGCGATCACAGGAGAATCGCGTGAGCGCAGAACAATATCGTAAACAGAGTACGCATCTGATGATTTGTACGCTAATGCTATTCATTGTACGCTAATGCGAAAGCATTCCTATGCTAATGCTATGCATTGTACGGTACTGCGTACGCATTTGTATGCTAATGCTATGCATTGTACGCTACTGCGCACGCATTTGTATGCTAATGCATACCAATTCACCTTATTAGCGTACTTTTACTGCGAGTGAAAGGAGTAAAAGAGGAAAAGTCGTGATTCGTTAGCAATGCTATGCGAAAACAGTGATCGTTAGGGCTGCTACATCTGTAGCTGGTTTCTACACCACCCTGAGCATTGTAGGCTTAAAGGCTATGTACACCTTTGTAGGTAATTTTTCTTTATAATTGCATTTTACAAATTTTTGGCTAACAATCAATTTTCAGTTGGTCTTTATTAAAAATATTGAGCCGTTCTGTCACAAAGGGTTAACTGTTTTTTTCTACCTGTGTGCAGGTCATCTAATAACCCTTAACTCTAAACTACTAAGAGGTCATAAACACTTATCACATTATAATCAGTAAGATAACAATTGAGCTATAATGAGGGTTTATAATGTCAGAGAGCAGAGATAAGGAGTTCGTCTGCTCCCCAGATGACGGAAAAGACAAAAAATTCACAGACTGCTACTACAGCATCTCAGCTATGTACAGAAAAAAGGATTCCATATTATTTAATAAAGACCAACTAAATAAAATATTTTTTAGCTCAAAATAAGTACAAAGCAATAATAAAAAAATGCCCCCAAAGGTGTACATGGTCTGTAAATTAGGCCCAGGAGAGGCAGTTCTGTTCAGTTGTGTGTTAGGTATCCATCTGAAGAAGCCACCAAGACATTGCTAGATGTCAGACACACATTTGACACACATCAGACACACATTTGATCAAAAATCTGCGCAAAGAGCTTCCGGTTTTCATCTACAGTAGGTATAGTACCAATGTAATGCAGAATAATCTCTAATCCCTAGTTCTATTGTTTGCATGCATAACAGTGTGCTACCATTTTGTTTTCTTGCAAGCATTGTGCAGATCATCGCTAACAAGATCTGGAGGAAGTCTAAACTAACAACCTATATAACGCACCAACTCATCAGAAAGAGTGGATTGTAAACAGCCCCTAGGAGCGAGGAATAATTACAACACATCCCGAACCTACTCTGTGCAGTACGCCGCAACCAAACAACGAGAGCGACCACGTGGGACGCCACGTGGAACGCTCAAGAAAAGAGCGCGCTCCCCGGCCGCCCGCTGTAAGGAATACATCGCGGGAGACTACAGCAGACGCACCGCGCGGACTACTAGGAGGGTAACGTACCCAGCTAGACTGGACATCTATAATAAGATATTATACTATATGGAATATAATGATACGCTGCAACAATATTATTGAATGGGACTAATATAGTGCAACAATATTATTGAACGGGACCAATAAGATAAGACTACATTATTTGACTATTCCTGCATCATTTTTACACCATTGAAATATCGGCCAAAATACTTGCTGATTGAGATATACCTAAACTGCTATGTGTGAATAGCAAAACAAGTGGAAACACTACTAGCTATTTGGATATCTATACCTAGAGGATCTACCTACTATATACCATCTTGATACCTCTATTTGAAGGACTTACGGATTTGAAAGACTATTCCATTTTTATTTTAATTTTTAATTTTTATTTTTGCTTTTATCCTTATTTTTATTTTTATTCTCATTATCTATATTTTAATTTTTGGATAGTACATTGCTATACTTACTCTTTTTAACATTAAACTTCATTTCTATTCATTAACCCCACGTTTATTGCTATTTATTTGCACGCATATCCCACGTGAGAGTGTGCCTACCTAACTATTCAGATTATTGCTAACAAACTCGTTAACAATGATCTGCTGGTGTAAAGGAGCCACCAATTACCTGATGAACAAGTGTTTCGTGTGGAAACCTAAATCATCATTTGTCGGCAGCAGATCGTGCCATCTAAACAGCTCTCTGCTGCTGACAAACAATGATTCTGTATGGTGATGAGCGTAAACAGACTGCAGTACAATGTAATGCATAAAGTGCAAATACAGTACCCCAATGCTGAAAGTGATGCAGAAACATCCCGCATTAACCGTTCCCAACCATAACCCAGAAATACAGGCTACATAAGATGGATTAGTAGAGAAAAGGGAGCATAAGGTAGTCTACATGAGAATTTCTCACTCATCCAATACGTTACGCTGATAGCTTCTTTAGGTGAGTAGCAACTAGGAGAGCCAAAACATCTATATATACCTGAAAATATTAAAGATCCTTTTAACTCTATCTGACAATATAAAACGGATCCGTCCCCCATTGACTTTCAATGGAGTTCATGACGGATCTGTCTTGGCTATGCTAAAGATAATACAACCAGATCTGTTCATAACGGATGCAGATGGTTGTATTATCAGTAACTGAAGCATTTTTGCTGAACCCTACCAAATTCAGCAAAAATGCTAGTGTGAAAGTAGCCACAGGTACAGGTCAGGCAGCGGAGTCCAGGAACACAAGCACAGGTCAGGTACACAGCAACACAAGCAGATAAATCAGCAATAGAGATGAGCGAACGTGCTCGTAACGAGCACTGTACCGCTCGGCTCCCCTCAAAATTGGTTGCTACAGCTATTTAAAAAAACAACAGGAGGAGCTCTGTTTGTTGTTTTTTTAAATAGCTGTAGCAACCAATTTTGATGGTGGCATGTAATAGACGCCTAAATAAGTTAAGATAGAACATGTAAATCAGTTATTCCATAGGCAAAGTCTAATGGGACTAGCAAGCACAATATAGAACAGAGATCATAGATTGAGATTCTTTGGAGTATTCGCTAATGTTCCAAAGCGACCCAGATCAGACGTGATCTGGGACTGGAATCTCATATACTGATTAGCGATATACTTGCAGTTTTTCCCATTTATGAACAAAGGACAGTGCGTACTGCTTATGAGTGATCAACTACTAGCAGTTCTATATATATTTAGAGGGCATGAAGATGAATCCCCCATTAAAATATAAATATTAATAATAATAAAAATAAAGATAAAAGCATTGATCCTTCAGTATTAGCACTGCCCTTTGCTGAAGGCCTAGGATATACTTACATAAAAATAGAATCACGTTTGGTTGCTACATGTGGTTTTATTAAATAATACACATGTAGGGTAATAGATAATCTTATAATTGTGGTGAAATAAAAGTTATATTTTAATATAGGTCCAGAAAGGAGTCATTATAGCAATGCTATTTGTGATATATAATTTTTAAATGTCACCTCCATTTTGCTTTAATTCCTGTGTAACAGTTAATAGGTGAACAACATTTACCCATTTTTAATTGTTTGAGGGGTTAAGTTTTTAAAATGGGGTCATTTATGGGTGGTTTCTATTATGTGAGCTCCTCAAAGTGACCTGTCCTTAAAATTGATTTGGACATTTAACCTCCTTAAAAAATAAAATTACATTACCAAAATGATGCCAACATAAAGTAGACATATGATGAATGTTAATTAATAAGTATTTTATGAGATATCTCTGTTTTAAAAGCAGAGATATTCAAATGTAGAAAACAGAATTTTTTTCCTAATTTCCAAATTTTCTGTAACTCTTCGTATTTTTTGTAAATAAAGGTAAAACATATTGACTCAAAATTTACCATTAACATGATGCACAATCTCTGAATGGCTTGGATAAGTAAAAGCGTTCCAAAGTTATTACTTCAGAAATTGACATATGTCAGATTTCCTAAATTAGGCCTGGCCAGGAAGGGGGCAAATGGCCCAGTTTGGAAGTGATTACAAAAGATATAGCACATAATCATAACAGGGCTGCCACAAGCCCATCCAACTGGACCAATTCTGCAGAGACATATACATACATTCAATCTGGCTGTGTTGTACACAATGGCGCCATCTTGAAAAAGGAAAAACATACTAGATAGTAAAACAGTAATGCAGTAGCAAACCTGAAAGGGTCCCCTAGGTTATCCAAAGATTGGAAAAATTTACCAAGTCGGCGGCCTCATGAAGCGCACGGCGTCATAGCAACCAATGATGCCATGCGCTCCTGCCCTCAGAAGGAGCACAGTCTGGGTTTTCATGGACCGTGCTCCATGGATGTCTGAATGAGGCATTATTCCGGGTGCTCGAAGATCAGAGCCATCATCTATCACAATGTTAATACATGTAATACATATATTTTATGCATTCCTAAAGTTTTTTTTTTCATTTTTTTTAAAAAATGCTATTCCTTTTCTTTATTGAGTGCACAAAGAAACTTGGCTTCATTTTCATTGGTGATCATCAACAGCAAGAATAAAATGCAAAACATCTACTGAATGGGAGTTCCTGTTTCTCATACTTTAGCCTTTTCAGGAAGTTTAACAATGCAAAATAATTATCATATTACCTTATACAAAAGTAAAAACATTTCCAAGGAAATAATTTTACAAATTTTTAAACCCTTGGTATTTTCTTTAACTTTCTTGGGTTCTGGATCTGCTTGTTGGTGGCAAAGTGGTTAGCACTGGTGTCATGCAGTGCTGGGGTCCCAGGTTTTAATCTAACCAAGGACAACATCTGCATGAAGTTTGTATGTCCTCCCTGTGTTTGTGTGGGTTTCCTTCCACACTCTAAAGACATACAGATGGAGAATTGTGAGCTCCACTGGGAACAGCAAATGATGATAATGTCTGTAAAGCGCTGCGGAAAATATAAGTGAGTAATATAAATAAATAATGATTATGAATTTTTCCCTTTATGGTAAAAAAGGTTCACTGTGGCCATAAATGAATAAAGTTAGCTTATTAAAAACATGAAAAATATTCTAGATTTTTTCACTGCAGGAGATTTTCTGCATTGTTGGTCTTATGTTATCTCCTTGTGGCCTCTTGGTTAGTTCATTCCCTATTGTCTTTATAAAAGAAATGTCAAACACGTTATACTTAACCTTAGCGTTGGTGGCTCTGTACCAAACTTCCAAGACCATTCATTTTTTAACAAATTGATTTCTAACAACTTCTTTGTAAAGGTGCCACTGTGTGTTTACACTGCTTGATCCTGCTAACAGTTTTCCTAAATAACAACTCATTACTTTTGCTAGGTCTAAAGCTAGAAGCTTTAGTTGTAATTGTACATTGTTATGGAAGGCTGTGAGTTTGTTATATTGAATTCAATTAGGAGAAAAGAGTTGCTAATTGTACTGGTACCATGCAGGGCCATTCTACATGTTTTTTCATTTTTCTTCCTGTTTTTTTATATACAGTATGTATATATTGGTCATTTTATATTTTGTAGAATAATGCACTTCATATGTGTTGTCTACATGCACCACAACCCTATCATCAATATCTACCAGGTCTGATGACAGTTGACACTTTCCAGAGTTGATAATTTGGTTATTGAACCTTAGAAGTTGAGCATCTGGAGTATCTGTCTTTTGTCTAAACTCTGGCTGTGGTCCATTTGGTCACTGATGTAAGTCCAGAGACATGGCAATTATATGTGATTCAGAACATATTGCATGACTCTTTAATGTTTTAAAGTAATTCTGCAGAGGGGCAATAGGTTATTCTGATAAAAATTAGTAAAAATCTTCCCATGTAGACATCCTTGATGCTGGAATTTGTAACGTTATGTGCAGTTTATGACTTACATTACTGGTTGCAATCCATTTTGAGTACACTGGAATAAAAAGAGAAATCATTTGATATTATAGTACAATACAGAAGGAAACAATGGTAGATATCGCTGTGTATAAAAAGCTGACATACAATTTGAATTAAAGGGGTTGTTTCATGAAGACAACTTTTTAAAAAGAAGCTTAAATAGCGATCATCTTATCACAATGGGTTTGGACTCTCTTAACTCTGGTGAACAGGTATGCGGTTCTTTTGAGATTCCCTCGTTACATATGGGCAGCATTAATTCTGATGGGACAAACCCTTAAGGCTAGGGCTACACGGCGACAGTTGTCGCGCGACACCCGTCGCAGCCAGGATCCCTGAGTAGCGAGGATCCCATAGAGATGAATGGGATTGCCGCTGCAGTCGCAAGAAATCCAACCGTGTTGCATTTCTTGCGACTGCCGCGGCAATCCCATTCATCTCTATGGGATCCCCGCTACTCAGAGATCCTGGCTGCGACAACTGTCGCCGTGTAGCCCTAGCCTACAGCATTTTCTGTAGATCAACCAAACTGCTTTTTTGCATACATGTATTAATATGGTGCTAAGATTTAAATAATTCAGAAAAATCTGTTTACACCGAGAACCAGCATAACTTGGAGCAACAAAACTCATTGGTAAAGGTTTTCTGCTTATTTGATAGGTCCTGTTTGGTAAGACCTTATTCCAGCTTAGAAAGAATCAAATAAATCAGAATGTATATGTCCCCTTACCTTAAAAAAACCTGAAAAGGGTGGCCATCTGCTCATTGTAAATGAGTTAGTTTACTCCTTAGTAACCAGCCTTACTGACCAAGTGTTTTTCTTCCCTTTTTCATTGTCGCCTTACAAGATTTATAACTTTTTCCGTCTATGTAGCTATAAGAGGACTTGTTTTTCATGGGACAAGTTGTAGTTTTTAATGGTGTCATTAACTTACTGGGAGGGAGATGGGAAAAAACAGCAATATTGTCACTGAGTTTTTACATTATAAGTTTTATGTAAATTTTTCAGTATAAATAACATAATATCTTTATTCTCTGGGTCAGTACAATTGCAACAATACTAAATAGACATAGTTTTTTTTAACGTTTTACTACTTTTATGCAGTTAAACCCCTTTTTTTTAAAGGAAAAAAATCGTTTTGAACCACTGCTTCCCAAGATCCATAACTTTTTTATTTTTTCTTTCTATGAAGTGAGGGCTTGATTTTTGTGGGACGACTTGTAGTTTCCATTGGTATAATTTTGGGGTAAATTAAGCTTTTTGATTGCTTGTTATTAAGTTTTTTTGGTAGTGACTAAGAATTCTGCCATTTTTATACGACATGCATCATAGAGGATAATTTACATGATATCTGTGTAGTGCATGTCGTTATGAACACAGTGATACCAAACATTTTGGGGAGATTTTATTTTGCCATTTTTTCATTGAAAAGTGTATTTCCAATGGAAAAAAAGAGTGTATTTTTGATTGGAATTTTTTTATTTAATAAATGTTTGTTTTTACTTTTTTGCCACTTAATAGTCCCACAAGGGGACTATAAAAGGCAATCATTATGTAAGGGTGGGTTCACATCAGCGTTATGCTTTCCGTTTGTGTTTTCCGTTATAACATGGTTATAACAGAAAATAACGTAAACCATAAGACGGAAGTCAAAACGGAAGCCTTTAGAGGCATTCCGTTTTGATCCGTCATAATAGAAGCCTATGAGAATCATAACGGATACATTTGGTTCCCGTTATGCAAGACGGAAAACAAAGTCCTATCGACAGGACTTTTTTTTCCGTTCTGCATAACGGAACTCAGGCGGATCCGTTATGATTCTCATAGGCTTCTATTATGACGGATCAAAACGGAATGCCTCTAAAGGCTTCCGTTTTGACTTCCGTCTTATGGTTTCCGTTATTTTCTGTTATAACCATGTTATAACGGAAAACACAAACGGAAAGCATAACGCTGATGTGAACCCACGCTAAGGAGTTAAACTGCCCCAATCAGCACTTCTGCCTATCAGGGCTGTTAGAGCAGGAGTGCAGCTCTCATGTGAGAGCTGAGTCCACGCTCTCCACTGCATAGGGGACCCGTGCAGTGCTTAGCATGGCCACCGTGAAAAGGCAGCAGAACAACCTAAGGCCCTTTAGTGACTACCATAAAAATTTGTATTTGTGGTCACTAAGGGGCTGAATGGACACTGATATACATAGAATAAAGAAGCCAGACATATTCTTTTCACTGAAATGCTAGGGAACTTCAGTTGAGTGCAGTTATAAATAAAAACTGATATATTTTAATGAAAAGCCTATTGATTCACATACCTGTAATAAAAAGCAAAAAATGAAATTGCCTAATAATTAGAGATGAGCGAGCATACTCGTCCGAGCTTGGTGCTCGTTCGAGTATTAGGGTACTCGTAAGTACTCGCAGCTCGGACGAGTATCTCGCCATACTCGAGGAAATGGCAACTTCCGCATCGTGCTTTTTTGGCGCCTATAAACACAGCCAATCACAAGCCAGGAGACTCTCCAGTACACCCAGCATCACGTGGGGCCCTTACATGTCGATAGCAGGGGTTGGCTGGCCTGATCAGGTGACCCTGGAATATACTAGTGACTGGCCGCGGCGCTCGGCTCAGATGCCGTCTGGATGTCGTTAGGGATAGAGCTGCTGCCTTTCAGGGACAGTGTTAGGGCCTGAATTTAGTTCTCAGTTAGGCAGGAATCACCCACAAAGAACCCAACAGCCCTTCTAAGGGCTAGAAGAATTTTTTTTTTGTCTCCTGGCTTGGCTGGCTGGCTGGCACTAGTAGTGCAGCTATCGCCATATCTAACCCTGTTTTTTTTTTTTATTGTTCTATCTCAGTGATACAAATCCATTGCACACAGCAGTGTGGAACCATTCTGTGTGTCACAGTTCAGCACTGACTCACTCCAATCCATATATACTGTCCAGGTGACACTTTCTGTACGTCACAGAATACAACCAAGTCATTTGCTACCAATATCATCTACAGCTTGATCCAGAAAACTCTCTGTGCGACATTTGTCTGGGTCGCAGACTAAATAGCCACCGTTAACAGGGTGTCAGTCAGTCCTACCATAGTTCCTGCACGTCACGTTCCCAAAAAAACAAAATATAAAAAAAAAAATATATTTTTTCAGTTGTTTTAGCTCAGTGATACAAATCCATTTTACTCAGCTGCGTGTAACCTTTCTGTGTGTCACAGTTCAGTACACTAGCTCCCATCCGTATATACTGTCCAGGTGACACTTTCTGTACGTCACAAAATACAACCAAGTCATTTGCTACCAATATCATCTACAGCTTGATCCAGAAAACTCTCTGTGCGACATTTGTCTGGGTCGCAGACTAAATAGCCACCATTAACAGGGTGTCAGTCAGTTCTACCATAGTTCTTGCACGTCACGTTCCCAAAAAAACTAAATTTTATAAAAAATATAAAAAGACAAATATTAAAAAAAAATTATTTTTTCAGTTGTTTTAGCTCAGTGATACAAATCCATTTTACTCAGCTGCGTGTAACCTTTCTGTGTGTCACAGTTCAGCACACTAGCTCCCATCCGTATATACTGTCCAGGTGACACTTTCTGTACGTCACACAATACAACCAAGTCATTTGCTACCAATATCATCTACAGCTTGATCCAGAAAACTCTCTGTGCGACATTTGTCTGGGTCGCAGACTAAATAGCCACCGTTAACAGGGTGTCAGTCAGTTCTACCATAGTTCCTGCACGTCACGTTTCCAAAAAAACAAAATTTTATAAAAAATATAAAAAACAAATATTAAAAAAATATATTTTTTCAGTTGTTTTAGCTCAGTGATACAAATCCATTTTACTCAGCTGTGTGTAACCTTTCTGTGTGTCACAGTTCAGTACACTAGCTCCCATCCGTATATACTGTCCAGGTGACACTTTCTGTACGTCACAGAATACAACCAAGTCATTTGCTACCAATATCATCTACAGCTTGATCCAGAAAACTCTCTGTGCGACATTTGTCTGGGTCGCAGACTAAATAGCCACCGTTAACAGGGTGTCAGTCAGTTCTACCATAGTTCTTGCACGTCACGTTCCCAAAAAAACAAAATAAAAAAAAATATTTTTTCAGTTGTTTTAGCTCAGTGATACAAATCCTTTTTACTCAGCTGTGTGTAACCTTTCTGTGTGTCACAGTTCAGCACACTCGCTCCAATCCGTATAATCTGTCCAGGTGACACTTTCTGTACGTCACTTAATTCTACCGGACTTAACAAGTTTGTGGGTTTCAGTATACCAGGCCCGTGTAATTTTTTTTTTTTTTATCATACACCTATATACAAAAAATGTTGAACCCCAGGGCTAAGGGTCGAGGGCGAGGGCGTGGGCGTGGGCATTCAATTACTGCAGGGGGCAGAGGCCGTGGTCCTGGGCAGGGTGAGACAGTACCCGCTGATGAGGGAGCAGGGGAATTCCGCAGAGCTACACTCCCTAGCTTCATGTCTCAACTTACAGGGACACGTGGTAGAGGACTGTTGAAACCACAACAGTGCGAACAGCTGATCTCGTGGATTGCGGACAATGCTTCAAGTAATTTGTCCACCAGTCAGTCTTCCACGCAGTCCACCCACGTTACCCAAGGGAGCACTCCTCTGGCTCCTCCACCTCAACCTCCTTCCCCCCAGTCTGCCCCCTCCCAGGAAAATTTGGAATGCGATCCGGCATACTCTCAGGAACTGTTTTCTGGACCCTTCCCAGAGTCACAAACCACTTCTCAGGTTGCTGCTGACCTCGTTCCCGATGCCCAAGTTTTCCAACTGTCGCAGTCTGTGGGTGATGATGATGATGATGATGACAATGTTGACTTAGTGGAAGAAGTTTGTAAAGAGGTGTCGGACGATGAGGAGACACGGTTGTCAGACAGTGGTGAAGTTGTTGTTAGGGGAGGAATTCCGAGGAGGGAGCAGACTGAGGAATCGGAGGATGACGAGGTGACTGACCCAAGCTGGGTTGATATGCCGAGTGAAGACAGTGCTTCTGAGGCGGAGGCGAGTGCTGCACCAGAACAGGTTGTAAGAGGCAGTGGTGTGGCCAGAGGGAGAAGCAGGGCCAGAGCTGGTGCATCAGCAGCAACTGTTTCACGTAGTGAAGCTCCCGTGGCGAGGCCTAGATGTTCGCAAGTCTGGAGGTTCTTTAAAGAAAGTGAGGATGACCGACGGACTGTGGTGTGCAACCTGTGCCACACCAGGATCAGCAGGGGTGCCACCACTACTAGCCTAACCACCACCAGCATGCGCAGGCATATGAGTGCTAAACACCCCACTCAATGGAACCAAGGCCGTTCACCACCTCCTGCGGGTCACACCACTGCTCCTTCCCCTGCGTCACTCGCTGCCTCTGCTAGTCAACCCCCTGCCCAGGACCCCGGCACGAGCGCCTCCCGCCGGAAAACCACACCTTCGCTTCCACGATCCTCCACAGCGTCCACCAATGTGTCCCAGCGCAGCGTTCAGCTGTCTTTACAGCAGACGCTGGAGCGGAAGAGGAAATACAGTTCCACCCACCCACATGCCCAAGCCCTCAACGTCCACGTCTCCAAATTGCTTAGCCTGGAGATGCTGCCCTATAGGCTGGTAGAGACCGAGGCCTTTCGAAATCTCATGGCGGTGGCTGCCCCTCGGTATTCCGTCCCCAGCCGCCACTATTTTTCCCGATGTGCCGTCCCAGCCCTACACCAGCACGTGTCACAGAACATCATCTGTGCCCTGACCAACGCTGTTTCTGAGAAGGTCCACCTAACCACGGACACATGGACAAGTGCTGCCGGGCAGGGACACTATATCTCACTGACGGCACATTGGGTTAACTTGGTGGAGGCTGGGACCGAGAATGACCCTGGGGCCGCTCATGTACTGCCCACACCGAGGATTGCGGGGCCTACCTCGGTCACGGTCTCTCAGACGTACTATGCCTCCTCCTCCTCCTCCGACCCCTCCTCCTCCACCGAATTACCATCCGTGGGCACGGCGCCTTCAGTCGGTAGCTCTAGGCGCAGCAGCAGTGCCGTGGGTAAGCGCCAGCAGGCGGTGCTCAAACTGCTGAGCTTAGGTGACAAAAGGCACACCGCCCAAGAGCTGTTACAGGGCATCACGGCGCAGACCGATGTGTGGCTGGCACCGCTGAACCTCAAGCCAGGCATGGTTGTGTGTGACAACGGGCGTAACCTGGTGGCGGCTCTGCAACTCGGCAGACTGACACATGTGCCATGCCTGGCCCACGTGTTCAATCTAATAGTTCAGCGGTTCCTCAAGACATACCCCAATCTGTCTGATTTGCTCACCAAGGTGCGCCGCATCTGTGCGCATTTCCGCAAGTCGAGCACAGATGCTGCCACTCTCAGGGCAGCGCAGCGCCGCCTACAACTGCCCGCTCACCGACTGTTGTGCGACGTGCCCACGAGATGGAATTCCACATTAAACATGTTATCCAGAGTTTACCAGCAGCGCAGAGCGATTGTAGACTGCCAGATGTCATCTTCCACCAGAACTGGTAGTCAGGTCTCTCAGATTCCTCAAGTCTACAATGAGGAGTGGACGTGGATGTCTGATATCTGCCAGGTGTTGAGCAACTTTGAGGAGTCAACACAGATGGTTAGCGGCGATGCCGCCATTATCAGCCTCACCATCCCGCTGCTTTGCCTGTTGAAAAAATCACTGCTCAGCATCAAGTCGGATGCTTTGCGCTTGTCACAAGAGACGGTGGAGGAAGATACGTCGCTTGATAGCCAGAGCACCCTCCGGTCTGTTTCTCAGCGCGTATCGGAGGAGGGGGATGAGGATGAGGAGGAAGAGGAGGAGAATGTCGGCGAGACAGTAGAGGGTACCAGTGCTCAGTCCTTAACTCTTGAGCGTGTATGGGCTGAAGAGGAGGACTTGGAGGAGGAGGAGGAGGAGGAAATGGAGAGTCAGGTCAGTGAGGAGAGGGAATTCTTGCGTGTTGGGACTCTGGCGCACATGGCAGACTTCATGTTAGGCTGCCTATCCCGTGACCCTCGCGTTAGAAGAATTTTTTCAAACACCGATTACTGGGTGTTCACTCTCCTGGACCCACGGTACAAGCAGAACCTTTCCACTCTCATCCCTGCAGAGGAAAGGAGTATGAGAGTGAATAGGTATCAACAGGCCCTGGTGCACAAGCTGAAACAATTCTTCCCATCTGACGCCGCTAGCGGCAGAGGGCATGGTTCTGTGGGCCAAGTAGCGGGGGAGAGGAGGCGAGCAGGCAGCTTGTCCAGCACTGGCAGGGGAACGCTCTCCAAGGCCTTTGCCAGTTTTATGTCACCCCAGCAAGACACTGTCACCTGTCCCCAGTCTAGGCAGAGTAGGGGGGAGCTGTACAGAAAGATGGTGAGGGAGTACCTAGCTGACCATACCAACGTCCGTAGCGATCACTCTGCTCCATACAACTACTGGGTTTCAAAGCTGATTACGTGGCCTGAACTGGCGCTGTACGCCTTGGAGGTGCTGGCCTGCCCTGCCGCTAGCGTGCTGTCAGAGCGGGTATTCAGTGCAGCTGGTGGCGTCAACTGACAGCGCTGACAGGCTGACGCTTATTAAAATGAACAAAGCCTGGATTTCACTGGAATTCAAATCTCCTCCGGGGGAAAACAGCTAAAGATTTAAATAACTTATGTATCCGATTCCTCTTCTCTACTCCTCTTCTCTACTCCTCCTCCTCCTCCATATCGTCTTTGCCTAACGCTGACCCAAAAAACGCCATTTTTTAGAGGTCCAACTGGCACTCTTTTAGCACAATTTTTCAGGAGGGCCCCCTACAGGCCCTCTCTTCAAACTATTTTTCAGGAGGGCCCCCTACAGGCCCTCTATTCAAACAATTTTTCCAGAGGTCCACCTACAGGCCCTATATTCAAACAATTTTTCCAGAGGTCCACCTACAGGCCCTCTATTCAAACATTTTTTCCAGAGGTCCACCTACAGGCCCTCTCTTCAAACAATTTTTCAGGAGGGCCCCCTACAGGCCCTCTATTCAAACAATTTTTCCAGAGGTCCACCTACAGGCCCTATATTCAAACAATTTTTCCAGAGGTCCACCTACAGGCCCTCTCTTCAAACAATTTTTCAGGAGGGCCCCCTACAGGCCCTCTATTCAAACAATTTTTCCAGAGGTCCACCTACAGGCCCTCTATTCAAACAATTTTTCCGGAGGTCCACCTACAGGCCCTCTCTTCAAACTATTTTTCGGGAGAGCCCCCTACAGGCCCTCTATTCAAACAATTTTTCCGGAGGTCCACCTACAGGCCCTCTCTCCAATTCCAGTTCCAAGTTTTATTTGCGCATACTGCATACATTTTTATTTTTGGGATAGGTGTGAAAAATAATATTACTTGCGAATCTATATTGCCCAACATTGGATACGGTAGCAAGTAGAAGACCAAACACATGCTGCTCACAGGGTTCCGCAAATTCCTGGTCCACCCGCAAATTCCTTGTCCACAATGTCAAGGAGGACGAGGTTCTGTGGATGAGCAACAAGTCCTTCTGTACTGAAATCGCCGACAAAGTCTCCATCTAAGAACACACAGACCATTGTGGAGAGAGCGGCACAGCTCGCCATCAAGTGAGGAACCCCAACGCCAGACTGCGCAGAGAAGATAACGAATAAATATCTCTGTGGTTATTTTTGCTAAATAAAAGTTAAATAAACCCCCCAAAAAATTCATCTGTTCCTGTGCCTGATCCACCCAAGTTGAATCTGTCCCATCATGAGAAAGTCCCCCCCAAGGAGTCCCCACTGTAACTTGCTTCCCATACAACTACCTCACCCCCCGACACCTGTGTCTCGCCATTGTCCACCACCTCCTCAGACAACACTGGTAAATCACCACTGTCAGCACACGGAAACAGCAAAAGGTCTTGCGAATTGGGGCAGAGAATGTTCTGGGCTAGCACATCAGAGAAGGGGTGACTATGGGGTTCCAGGGAGTACGTGACCACATGCAATCTCCATCTAAAAAGTCATGCCACACTTGATCAATCTCATAATTTACGACTGTACCGGTTGATGCTAAATTTTTATGTTGGGGTCCTGTGTCGTCATTCTAACTACATCCGGCTGTTGTCACCACCACACACGCTATCCCAGGGGGCACTCCTCTGGCTCTTCCAGCGAAACCTCCTTCCCCCCAGCCTGCCCCCCCCCCCCACCTACAGGCCCTCTCTCCAAACAATTTACGTCTTTGTCCTATCTTTCTCTCTCTCCAAACCATTTTTCCGGATAGCTGCCATATACGGTTTTAAACTGAGTAGTATACATACCACAGTTGATCAATCTCATAATTTACGACTGTACCGGTTGATGCTAAATTTTTAAGTTGGGGTCCTGCGTCGTCATTCTAAATCCATCCGGCTGTTGTCACCACCACACACGCTAGCCCAGGGGGCACTCCTCTGGCTCTTCCAGCGAAACCTCCTTCCCCCCACCTACAGGCCCTCTCTCCATACTATTTACCTGGATAGGGGACGTATTAGATATTGTACTGATGTTTTTTGTTTTTCTTCTTTTAATTGCCTCCTGACCTGTGATAGGCAGAGCATGGACACGTCCCCTTAGCTGCAGTGGGAAAGACACTCCCCTGGCCAGAGCAAGCTCTTTTTCCGTTTTCCATGTTCGAAATATCCATTAAATATAGGGTCCCAAGATAGGGGACGTATACGGTATTAAACTGAGAAGAATCAATACCATACGGGTTAAAGCAACAGTTTTCCCAAATCCATCTGGCTGTTGTCACCACCACACACGCTAGCCCAGGGGGCACTCCTCTGGCTCTTCCAGCGAAACCTCCTGCCCCCCCACCTACAGGCCCTCTCTCCAAACAATTTACCCGGGTAGGGGGACGTATTAGATATTGTACTGATTCTGAATTGCCTCCTGCGATAGACAGGAATCGAACCCAGATCAACTGCTTGGGAAGTAGCTATGCTCACCACTATACCACCAGCAGGCACAGCAACTGATAATAACAGATACTAAACTTGATTTCAGCTGCAGTGCCAGCATGAGCAGTGGTGTCACCTGCAGGCGGTGATGGACCTTCGTTGCACCTAGTTGGGTGCTTCCCTAACATGTGATGGGTATTTGCCTCGCCTTTCTTGGTCTGGGTGAGCGCAATTGCCATGAGGGTAACCACCAGGCTGTTGCCTGAGGATTTGGGGTAATGGTGGGATTAGGCAGCCTCAGAGGCATCCATGCATGCTGCCCCTGCTGTTTCCTGTCCATTTCCGTGGTGTTTCCATCATTTTCTGAGGTTTCCAGGTTTTCACCCAGCCTTTCCTAGGCAGAGCCTTGGTCCCCCGCAAAAATGCTCGAGTCTCCCATTGACTTCAATGGGGTTCGTTATTCGAAACGAGCACCTGAGCATCGGGAAAAGTTCGACTCGAATAACGAGCACCCGAGCATTTTAGTGCTCGTTCATCTCTACTAATAATGCCATTGAGAGACAGCAAAGACTGGTGTAATTGCTTTGGGCTATTCACAACAAAGTGGTTAGATCTAGAAAAAGCCTCCCTTGTTCATGTAGAAGATTTTACCCTGATCACAGCAGAAAAAGAAACAAAGGCATCTGCTATGGCAGTGGGTGTGGAACCACTCTATCAACCAACAGATTTTACTTTGGGCTAATCCTAAGGGTGTTATCCTGGCAGTCCCCTGGTATTCACCCTTTAAGGCATATACAGGAATTTGGACTTCGCTGCAGGGGAACCACCAGGCCACTAGTTCCTGGAGTAGTCTGTATGATTGATAGCTGACCCATGGAGGTCACAGACAGAGGTGCAGGACAATACGGAAGCTGGTCCATGGTCAGGGAAAGGACTCGAGTCAGAGGAGGAAATGCATTACAGGTAAGCAGTCCGCAGCCTGCATGGAGGAACAGAGCAGCCCCGGCGGCCGGATTAACCAAGAAGATGGCAGTGGGAGGTAAGCGAGCAAGCGGTAGCTTGCAGCTGCAGCTGTAACAGCATATTTTGTATTTCCACTTCTCAAATCACTGCCCATTAGGTTAATTTTCTGCATTGACACTTTGCATTTCAATAGTCATTTTCTTAGAGGTCTATGGAACAATTTAATGTAGTGCCAAAGCATTTTACATTAATTAACTTCATTAACACCAGCTGCACACAGGATTTACAGCATTTGGCTTATTTAGAGGGTTACTCCTTCCCTCCTTCTTACATACTAACACATATTCAAATGCAGTCTAACTGATGAAGATATCCACAACAACTCTAGCATCAGTGAGAGGTCATAGGCACATTTATTAATTTAATATCCATTTGACTCAAACTTTAAGAATCCCATTTGGTTAGGTAACTAGAGATCAACACAGCATTTATTTGTTAACGACTATTCTCTATGTTGGTTGGGTGTCATTGCAAAATACTGTAAATGAAAATAATTAAATACTGTCATCCAAATAGCAAAGTAAATGTCTGAACCTGAGCTCTATTTGAGAGTAGGTGTTATTTCAAGTAATAGCTGAGGATATGAAGCTATTAGTAAATATCAGCCTTATGTTCACTTATACATAGCAGTCACGTTAGGTAATAGATAGAAATGAGCAATTTTTTCCAAAATTCAATTTGGTACGCTGAATTTTTCACAGAGCGCTACAGTCGTGTTAAAAATCAGCTATTTCCTGGCTGCAGAGAGCCTGTATATTCGTGTAGAACACTGTGCATTGCAGAAATAAGCAGAGCTACTGTGAAAGTGAAACAGTTACTTTGCCTCTGTATGACAGGCGTCACTCTTAGAATCACTTCACACTTCACTTATTTAGTCAGTTACGGGGCCAAAACTGACCAAATAATTCAAGTGTGAACTCAGCCTTATAGTCAATGTTAGCATCAGGTTTAAAAAACATGCAGTGGCCCAAGATTCTATTATAGAGTGAAAGAGAGCACTCCTTTTACACCATCAGTGGATTCCACATAGATTTCTACAGAACCTGTTCTGTTATACCCTGATACAAGTAGTGCCCCCATGACAGAGTGGAGAGGGTGTCAGCAGCAAGTTTGTGTTGGTGTCACTGTTTATTTTGCCCTTCTTCTAATCCATCATAAGGACAACTCTGCAAAAAATGGATCTTCTCTTTTGAGCATCTGCCTTCACGTGGTCAGCATTTGGTCAGTAATTAGAGATGAGGACGGATCCGGATGCCTGCGCCCATGCGAGCGCAGGGGAGCCGAGCGCTAGAGTACTCGTTACGAGCACGTTCGCTCATCTCTATCAGTAGTCCATTAGTATTGCTAGGGCAAAAAAAAACAGTAGTGGATCCAAAACAGAGAAAACACATGATTGGAATATTTGCCTATCTTTTGTGTTCTGTACCCATTCCTGCTTTTGGCCTCCAAATTATGAGCATATCCTGATGCAAAGTAGGGACCGTGTGATCCAGGCCTTACGGATGCTCCAAAGATAGGATCCATTGTGTTTATCATTTTTTCCATCCTTTTGACTGATCAGAAGGAGGGTAAAATAAATGGTAATGTCAACAAGGCCAAACAGAGACACTAGTGGTCCCATCACAGAGTGGTGAGGTGGCAACCGCATAAGCAGTCAACACAGTGGCTGGGTTACATTATGGGGAGGGTGGCAACCTCATGCGGAGTCAACACAGTGGTCGGGTTGCATTATGGGGAGGGTAGCAACTGCATGAGGAGTCAACACAGTGGCCCAGTTACAGTATAGTTAGGGTGGCAACTACATGAGGAGTCATCACAATGGCCCAGTCACAGTGTGGTGAGGGTGGCAACAGCATGAGGAGTCAACACAGTGGTCAGTCACAGAGTGGTGAAGGTGGCCTTAGCATGAGAAGTCAACACAATGGCCCAGTCACAGAGTGGTGAGGGTGGAAACCACATGATCACAGAAAAAAGTGGTCTAAATGGCAGAAAATGCTCAAAAACCCCAAAATATGCAGATCGGAGGCTGCAAAAACAACTGTTGTGTGAATGTAGCCTTACCCTGTATGTTCTGTAGTGATACACGTAATGTTAGGAGGGAAAAGGTTAGGGTGAGAATTTGGCATGGGGGGGTTCAATTTTTGACTTGGCCAGCAGAAAAGCTAGGTGCACCAGCGCTGGAGGGGCCCAAGCTGAACTCTTGCACCAGGGCCCATGAGCCTTTAGCTACGCCCCTGCCTCCAGGTATAAATGTCCAAACACAGTCACAGAAAAAAAGTGGTCTAAAATGGCAGAAAATGCTCAAAAACCCCAAATGCTGTTGTGCATTTATGACCGGGGGAGCAAATCCTGCACATGTGGTCCGCTGCTGAACGAAATCCCCAGCAAAAATGCATACAATGGAGGATGCCTGCACATCTGCACACTTGGTTATCCTGTGTAGGATGTTGTTGTGGTACATGTGGTCCGCTGCAGGCATCCTCCATTGTATGCATTTTTGCTGGGGATTTCGTTCAGCAGCGGACCACATGTGCAGGATTTGCTCCCCCGGTCATAAATGCACAACAGCATTTGGGGTTTTTGAGCATTTTCTGCCATTTTAGACCACTTTTTTTCTGTGACTGTGTTTGGACATTTATACCTGGAGGCAGGGGCGTAGCTAAAGGCTCATGGGCCCTGGTGCAAGAGTTCAGCTTGGGCCCCTCCAGCGCTGGTGCACCTAGCTTTTCTGCTGGCCAAGTCATAAATTGAACCCCCCCATGCCAAATTCTCACCCTAACCTTTTCCCTCCTAACATTACGTGTATCACTACAGAACATACAGTGTAAGGCTACATTCACACAACAGTTGTTTTTGCAGCCTCCGATCTGCATATTTTGCGGCTCAGATGCGGACCCATTCACTTCAATGAACACTGTGTGCTGTCCGCATCTGTATGTCCATTCCTATTTTTGTCCATTTGCGGACAAGGATAGGCATTGTTACAGTGGATCTGCAAAAAAACCGGATGCCATGCGGAACATCATCCTTTTTTTGCGGATCCGCAATTTGCAGACTGCAAAACACAATGTTCACGTGAATGTAGTCTAATACAGCGCCCCATACCTCTTACATCCAGTATAATACAGCGTCCCATACCTCTTACATCCAGTATAATACAGCGCCCCATACCTCTTACATCCAGTATAATACAGCGCCCCATACCTCTTACATCCAGTATAATACAGCGCCTCATACCTCTTACATCCAGTAAAATACAGCGCCCCATACCTCTTACATCCAGTATAATACAGCGCCCCATACCTCTTACATCCAGTATAATACAGTGCCCCATACCTCTTACATCCAGTATAATACAGTGCCTCATACCTCTTACATCTAGTATAATACAGCGCCCCATACCTCGTACATCCAGTATAATACAGCGCCCCATACCTCTTACATCCAGTATAATACAGCGCCCCATACCTCTTACATCCAGTATAATACAGCACCCCATACCTCTTACATCCAATATAATACAGCGCCTCATACCTCTTACATCCAGTATAATACAGCGCCTCATACCTCTTACATCCAGTATAATACAGCATCTCATACCTCTTACATCCAGTATAATACAGCATCTCATACCTCTTACATCCAGTATAATACAGCGCCCCATACCTCTTACATCCAATATAATACAGCGCCTCATACCTCTTGCATCCAGTATAATACAGCGCCCCATACCTCTTACATCCAGTGACGTCTCCTCTGATGTAGATCTTCTCTCTCCTCATCTTCTCCTTTCAGACCAGACGCCATTTTTCAGCCATTTCTCATCTCTGCAGTTTGACAGAAAAAAATCTTAGTTTACTACTTTTCCATCATCCTCCCATCTTCTGGACAAATAATCCTACCACCCCCAGTACTGTGCCACTAGTACCACACAGATAGTGATCTTCAATAATTATTGGCACACAGTGTCCTAAAATAACACTGCCCAGCAAATAGTGTCCCGCAATAGTGTGAATATAACGTCCCCCAGAAATAACTGCGCTGATACTGTGCCAGGGTGCCCCCCACAGTAATAGTGCCCCACACAGTGATAGTGCCCCCCACAGTGATAGTGCCCCCCAAAGTCCCAACTAATAATTCTCTGCCAGAGTGCACTTGTTAGTAATAGTGTCCCCAACAGTACTAATGTCCCCACTGTGCCCCAGAAGTAATAATGCTTCCAATGTGACAGTAAGAAGTGCCCCCAAAATTTCACCCCAAATTATGTGCCAGTAAGAAACGCCCCAATAATGTGCCAGAAGTTCCCCCCATTGGTTCCCCCCCAAAATCATGTGCCAGTAAGAAATGCCCCAGTGCCCCCATGTGCCAGAATAAAGCCCCCAGTGCCAGTAAAAATGCCCCCAGTGCTCCCATGCCATAAAGAAATGCCCCCAGTGCCAGTAAGAAATGCCCCCAGTGCCCTCATGTGCCAGTAAGAAATGCCCCCAGTGCCCCATGTGCCAGTAACAAATGCCCCCAGTGTCTGTAATAATGCCCCCAATGTCCCCTTGTGCCGGTAAAATTGCCCCCATGTGCCAGTAAAAATGCCCCCAGTGCTCCCATGTGCCAGTAAAAATGCCCCCAGTGCCAGTAAAAATGCCCCAGTGCCCCCATGTGCCAGTAAAAATGCCCCCAGTGCCAGTAAAATGCCCCCAGTGCCCCAATGTGCCAGTAAAAATGCCCCCATGTGCCAGTAAAAATGCCCCCAGTGCCCCCATGTGCCAGTAAAAATGCCCCCATGTGCCAGTAAAAATGCCCCCAATGCCCCCATGTGCCAGCAAAAATGCCCCCATTGCCCCCATGTGCCAGTAAAATGCCCCCAGTGCCATGTGCCAGTAAAAATGCCCCCAGTGCCAGTAAAAATGCCCCCAGTGCCCCCATGTGCCAGTAAAAATGCCCCCAGTGCCAGTAAAATGCCCCCAGTGCCAGTAAAAATGCCCCCAGTGCCCCCATGTGCCAGTAAAAATGCCCCCAGTGTCCCCATGTGCCAGTAAAAATGCCCCCAGTGCCAGTAAAATGCCCTCAGTGCCCCAATGCAAAATTAAAAATGCCCCCAGTGCCAGTAAAAATGCCCCCAGTGCCCCCAATAGAGCTCCAGTCCGTGACTGCTACAATAATAAAAAAAACACTAATACTTACCTCCATGGAGCCGGCAGCGATGCGATGCAGGCCTCTTCCGGCCTGTGTCCCGCGCTGTACGGCTCAGGCCTAGTGCCTGCAGCCTATCAGAGGAACGGGCAGGGGACGCCTCTCCCTCCCCTGCCCCGCAGTACAGTCATCTGTATCGCCGTCCTGATGACTATGGAGATGAGCGCTTCCACAATGGAAGCGCTCATCTCCCTCCGCTCCCGCCACCGCCCCCAACTGTGCGCAGGCCTGTGCCGCACCTGGCTAATTGGCGGTGCGGCCCTGCAAGTGGCAAGGGGGGCCCTCGGCTGCAACCCCTATAGCTACACCACTGCCTGGAGGTGTGGCAACTCCAGGTTGAATGTGCCTTGATTTGACTAATGGGCAACATTTAGGCGCACCTTTGCAGCCTGGGTCACATGACGTCTGGTTTAAGAGAAACTCACAGCCTCCACCCCCCTCCCATCGTATGTGTGATTTCACGCTGGCGGTAACTGGGAGCTGGTTGCTTTGTGTCGGACTTCATGCCCCTATCTGCAATTACCAATACCATAGTAGGGTGAGCGTTAGGTCCCGTGCCACTTGAGATACCTTGACGGGGTGCTCGGCCTCCGGTATGTTCTTGATATAAGAATATATTGGCGAAAGTCTCATTTTAAAATCAGTGTGAGGGTTAGCCATATATTGTCAATTGCATTCACCATTGTAGTGCACCATTTTCTGTGAATTTTTGGAAACCACATGAGTAGTCAACATAGTGGCCAAGTCACAGAGTGGGGAGGTGGGGGGCAACAGTAGTGGCAGTAACAGCACAAGATAGTGTGTGGTAGTAGGAGAACATGTCAGCAGGTGTGTGGCATCAAGCGGGTGGCAGCATCAGAATAGTGGCTTAAGCAGGCGGCAAATAGAAACAGGTCTCTTTTCACAAAGTTTGAGTGTGGCACCCAGAATGATCCAGTCTGATGCATCAGGAACTGGTGTGTGGAAATCTTGGCAGATGCACAGTATTGGGTGGAAAGGCAAGTTCTCCTTGGGGTAACTATGCCCTCTGCCGCACTAAACAGCCAGTCTGATGCCACACTACTGGCCAGGCAGAAAGCTTGTCCAGGGCAAACTTAGCCAGTTGTGGACAAATCAAGTTTGGCTGCACAGTAGTTCAGGGGATCTTGTATGTGGGGTGGTAGGGTACAGTCCAAGTATGCTACCACCTGCTGGTTCAGGTTTGGCTCCATGTCTTTCTGCTGGTGGGTGGTTTCTTCACTAAGCAGGTGAAGAAAAGTGTTCATCAGAGACAACAGAGTTAAGTTGCTGCTGATGTAGCTGGTGCTGCTCCTGCCCACCCCCACCCTGCTTCAGCAGCTATGGCACTGGAACTTGAGCGCAGAGGGTCCCCTGGTCAGACCTTTGTGAGGATGGACGATGGTGTATATAGGCAGCGGCCCAATGACTACATATGATGTCTTGATAGTAGTTCAGTTTATCCTCCCTCTTAACAGGTGGATAAAAGGCCCCCGTTTTGGACCGGTAGCAAGGGTCTAACATGGGGGAGACAATATTAGAGTCGAGGTTGGTCGGCACTCCGGAATGGTTTTGGTAGCTGGGTGCTCAGTGGTCAATATAGTAGACATAAAGGTAAGGAACACCACGGCACTCCAAAGTGTACGGCTAATAGTGTTTTATTTTTCCATCCATATATAAGTGCACCATTATGTACATTATGTATTTATATCTAGGCCGTGATCAAGGTCCATTGTGGACCGAAACGTTGGCCCATTGCACTTATATATGGATGGAAAAATAAAACACTATTAGCCGTACACTTTGGAGTGCCGTGGTGTTCCTTACCTTTATAACATGGGGGAGAAACAGTAGTCATCCCTGTGCCGAATGGTGATAATATGGCTGTCACTACACAAGCAACTCAGCATGCATCTGGCTTTTTGTGCAAGGACTCAGAGGGACTCCCTGCCTCCATCTCCGCTGCATACTGCCAGGGTGTGTCAGGGTCATATGCCTGGTCATCATCATTGCCCTCCAGCTCCTCCTGCTTCTCTCCTGTAACTTCTGTAGATCAACCGCCCTTTTCTGTATACATTGCTTGTGCGTGAAGGTCCTCCTCCTCTGCCAGTTCAGCCTTCACAAGGCTCAGGTGGCCATGAGATGTATGGACTATATCTCCTGTCCCTGGCCAGCCAGATTTTTCAGAATGGGAAGGAGTGTAATGATATTTTTCATCCCACAGTCCTGGAAACTGAAAAATAAAGTGACCTTCTCAAAAGGGACTGAGGAAACAGCAGGTGTCACTGGCTAACCTCGATATTACACAGGGGAGTGCTCCTGTCCGCCTGCATTATCAAGAAATCATTCATGGCCTTCCTCTGCTCATATAGTCAGTCCATCATGTGGACGGTAGAGTTACAACTTTAGCAGACACCTACAGGCTCAAGGACTGGCCCACTTTCTGCTCAACATACGTGTGCAGGGCTGGTACAGCCTTTTTGGAGAACTAATGACGGCTTGGGACCCTATCTTGGCACAAGCCATTAGTTCCCTGAAAGGTGCAGAGTCAACCACATGGAAAGGGAGGGACTGTAGTACCAGCAACTTGGCCAGGAACACGTTAAGTTTCTGCACTTTTGGATGAGTGCATGCATACTGTTGTCTATTTGCACCTTGTTGATAGATTGCTGGTGAAATGAGTGGCGAGGAGAAGGAGGAGCATCGGGACCAGTAGATGATGAGAAGGAAACACAGCTTCCTTGTGCTGAGGTGGTGGATCCTGGACTGCTGGAGAAGTGGTGTGGGCCACTAGGAGATGCAGCGGTTTCTGCATGAGGCTGTACAACATTAGTGCCATAGTTTTCCCAGGGCACTTTATGGTGCCGCTGCATGTGTTGATGCAGGGCCATGGTGCCAACATTAACACTCTGGCCACGATTCACCTTCTGCTCACAGATTCCACACACAACCACGCTGATGTTCTCTGGAGACTTGATGAAAAATTCCCATACCGGCGAGTATGGCATTTTCCCCCCACTGCCTGCTGTTGCCTCTATGAACTTGTGCACCGCTAGTGCTTTTCATACAGGTAGGCTTCTGAGTACCAGAGTACCCCGGGCATGTTTGGCTCCAAACCTCACACTGCTGTCACCCTGCTGGTTCACAGCCACACTAGCACCCTGCTGGCTCAGCCACTGCCTCATGTTGGAGCTGCCAACCTCATCCCCTGATCATGATGATGAAGCCCCATCTTCACCCAGCTCCCATGTGTGGCTACACAATCATCCACTACTGTCTGCACGTCACTGATGTCACCCTCACCAGTCTCAGGGCCGCGTGCCTGACTCTCAGTCGCCAGTAGCTGCTGAGTGTTCTCAATAAGCTCGTCCTCACTGAAAAGTGAAGGAGAGCCAACAGCATACAATACTTCCTGAGCAGATGGAACAGTAAATGAAAGAGATAGGGGGGGGGGGGGCACAGAGCTTGTTCCTGGGCCATGCCAACTAAGAACAATAACCCCCAAAAAACGGATCCTGTCTGTGGAGTATGTATTCTGTGTTTTCTACCCACTCCTGATTTTGGCTACCAAATCATAAGCCAGTTCTGATGCAAAATAGGGACCATGTCAAACAGGCCTTAAAGCTGCTACAGTGCTGGCCAAAAGTATTGGCACCCCTGCAATTCTGTCAGATAATACTCAATTTCTTCCAGAAAATGATTGCAATCACAAATGCTTTGGTAATAATATCTTCATTTATTTTGCTTGCAAAGAAAAAACACAAAAGAGAATGAAAAAAAGTCAAATCATTGATCATTTTACACAAAACTCCAAAAATGGGCCGGACAAAAGTATTGGCACCCTCAGCCTAATACTTGGTAGCACAACCTTTAGACAAAATAACTGTGAACAACCGCTTCCGGTAACCATCAATGAGTTTCTTACAATGCTCTGCTGGAATTTTAGACCATTCTTCTTTGGCAAATTGCTCCAGGTCCCTGAGATTTGAAGGGTGCCTTCTCCAAACTGCCATTTTGAGATCTCTCCACAGGTGTTCTATGGGATTCAGGTCTGGACTCATTGCTGGCCACTTTAGAAGTCTCCAGTGCTTTCTCTCAAACCATTTTCTAGTGCTTTTTGAAGTGTGTTTTGGGTCATTGTCCTGCTGGAAGACCCATGACCTCTGAGGGAGACCCAGCTTTCTCACACTGGGCCCTACATTATGCTGCAAAATTTGTTGGTAGTCTTCAGACTTCATAATGCCATGCACAAGGTCAAGCAGTCCAGTGCCAAAGGCAGCAAAGCAACCCCAAAACATCAGGGAACCTCCGCCATGTTTCACTGTAGGGACCGTGTTCTTTTCTTTGAAGGCCTCTTTTTTTTTCCTATAAACTCTATGTTGATGCCTTTTCCCAAAAAGCTCTACTTTTGTCTCATCTGACCAGAGAACATTCTTCCAAAATGTTTTTGGCTTTCTCAGGTAAGTTTTGGCAAACTCCAGCCTGGCTTTTTTATGTCTCTGGGTCAGAAGTGGGGTCTTCCTGGGTATCCTACCATAGAGTCCCTTTTCATTCAGACGCCTACGGATAGTACAGGTTGACACTGTTGTACCCTCGGACTGCAAGGCAGCTAGAACTTGTTTGGATGTTAGTCGAGGTTCTTTAGCCACCATCCGCACAATCTTTCGTTGAAATCTCTTGTCAATTTTTCTTTTCCGTCCACATCTAGGGAGGTTAGCCACAGTGCCATGGGCTTTAAACTTCTTTATGACACTGCGCACGGTAGACACAGGAACATTCAGGTCTTTGGAGATGGACTTGTAGCCTTGAAATTGCTCATGCTTCGTCACAATTTTGCTTCTCAAGTCCTCAGACAGTTCTTTGGTCTTCTTTCTTTTCTCCATGCTCAATGTGGTACACACAAGGACACAGGACAGAGGTTGAATCAACTTTAATCCATTTCAACTGGCTGCAAGTGTGATTTAGTTATTGCCACCACCTGTTATGTGCCACAGGTAAGTAACAGGTGCTGTTAATTACACAAATTAGAGAAGCATCACATGATTTTTCAAAAGGTGCCAATACTTTTGTTCACCCCCTTTTTTATGTTTGGTGTGGAATTATATCCAATTTGGCTTTTTGACAATTCTTTTTGTGGTTTTCCATTGAAGACAAATTAAATGAAGATATTATTACCAAAGCATTTGTGATTGCAATCATTTTCTGGAAGAAATTGAGTATTATCTGACAGTATTACAGGGGTGCCAATACTTTTGGCCAGCACTGTACATAGACAGGATCCGTTGTGCGTCTCATTTTTCCTTCTTTCTGACAGATTAGAAGAAGGGTCAAATAAATGATGTCAACCAGGCCAAAAAAGCAAAATAGTGGCCCGTCATGAAGTGGGGAGGGTGGGAACGGCATGAGAAGTCCACAGGGTGTTCCAGTTATAGTTAGAAGCAGCTTGCGGAGACAACAGAGTGGCCCAATGACAGTGGGTGATTCTGGAGGTGTCAGTGTGGAGGTGACAGCATCAATAGTAGCTGAGGCATGTAGCCAGAAGAAACCAGTCTCTTTTTTTCAAGGTTTTGGTGAGGCAGCATGCATGATCCAATCTGATGCATCAGGCATTGGTGGGTGGAAATCCTGGCTGATCCACGCCTGTTTCCTCTTGACAAAGGCCAGTCTCTCCACATTTTAGGTGGACAAGCGAGTTCTCCTGAGTGTAACTATGGCCCCCACCGCACTAAGCACCCACTCTGATGCCACACTACTAGCCGGGCAGGACAGCTTTTCCAGGGCAAGTAGTTTCTTCACTATGCAGGTGAAGAAAGCTGCTCATCAGCGACTCTAGACTTAGGTTGCTGCTGATGGAGCTGGTACTGGGTCCCCTGATCCATCTTCTTCATTGCCCTGTAGCTCCTCTGGCTGCTCCTGCTTTTCCTCTCCTGCCACCTGTGTAGAAAATCCACCCATTTCGCTACACATTGCTTGTACTCCAATGTCCTCCTCCTCCTTCTCTTCCTCCTTCTCCAGTTCAGCCACCACAGGGCTCATGTGTCCGTGAGATGTAGTCGCCACATCTGCAGTCCACTGACCAGCCAGATTTACCAGCATCTTTTCCAGGATATGAATCAGTGGAATGACGTTGTTCATCCCGTAGTCCTGGCGACTGACAAATAAACTGGCCTCCTCAAATGGCACGAGAAAATGGCAGGAGTCACGCATGAGCTGCCACTGGCTAACAGCAAAGTTACACAGGGGAGTACCTCTGTCCGCTTGGATTATCGAGAAATCATTTATGGCCTTCCTCTGTTCGTACAGTTGGTCCAACATACGGAGGGTGGAATTCCAACTGGTGGAAACGTTGCATATCAGCCTATGATGGGGGACGCCTTTCTGCCACTGAAGATCAAGGAGAGTGTGCTTTGAAGTATACGAGTGGGTGAAGTGCATGCAAAGCTTCCTGGCCATTTTTAGGATGGTTGCAGATGGGTAGAAGACTTCAGGAACAAGTTGACAACCAGATTGAACACATGCGCCAAGTAGGGCGCATGGCACAGCCCTCTTTGACGCAGTGCTGACACCATGTTCTTCCCGTTTTCGTTCACCATGGTTCCAATTTTGAGTTGTCGAGGAAAAAGCCAGGATTCAATTTCTTGATCCTTCCTCCCTTGTGTGACTTCTTTCACCAAGGCAAACTAGGTGCAGAACACGTGACACCGCCGTGCCCTGCACATGTGGTATGCTGGTGGGGCACTGTGAATTGTCCCTGCATTGGAGACTGAGGACACGTGGAGCAGGAAGAGGTAGACATTGTCGCAGGACCAAGGGCATGAGAACGTGGAGGCGGAAGCGGTGTCACCTGGCCAAGTTTTTGGTTTGGCTGTGCAGGAACCACATTCACCCAGTGGGCTATAAAGGACGTATATTGTCCCTGACCATAGTTACAGCTCCAGCTCCACACATCGGCGCTGCCATGCATTTGCAGACACCGACAGGCCAATGGACTGGCCCACCTTCTGTTAGACATATTTGTTTTGCAAAGAAATGACGGTTTGGAACAATCCACCTCGGCTAGGCACAAGCAATCAGTTCTTTGAAAGGATCAGAGTCCACCACTTGGAAAGGGAGGGACTGCAACACCAGCAACTTGGCCAGGAGCACGTTCAGCTTCTGCACCGTTGGATGAGTACACGCATACTGCTGTCTTTTGGCAATCGCTTTGCTGATCGTTCGCTGATGGAATGACTGACGAGGAGCAGGAGCATCAGATGATGGGAAGAACAGACAGCTCCCTTTGGCTGAGGTGGTGGAGCCTTGACTGCCTGAAATCGGGTGCGTGCAACTGGGTGATGCAGCGGCTGCTGCGGCAGGCTGGACCACCACACTGGAGCCACGGTTCTCCCAGGCCACTTTACATATGTTGACGCAGCCAGGTAGTTTCCTGCGAAGCGGGTGATCTATCCCGGGCACGTTTAGCTCCCAACCTCCCACTCCTGCCACCCTGCTGACTCCCGGCCATGATAGCAACTTGCTGGCTCCGCTGCTGCCTCACGGCAAGCTGCCGCCCTCTTCTCCCGATGATGATGATGATGATGAAGCCCCTAATTCACCCAGCTCCTAAGTGTGATCAGCTACATCATCATCATCGAGTACTGTCTGAACTTCACTGATGTCCTCCTCAATGGTCTCTGGGTCAGGAGCCTGACCGCAGCTCCCACACCACTCTCCTCATCACTATTTGCCCTTGTACCGGTGGAAGCTGTGGATGTCTCCTCCACATCTTGGCTTGCCAGTAGCTGCTGACTGTCCTCTAGTAGCTCGTCCTCGCTGTATAGTAGAGTTGAGCCCACATCATACAGTACTTCTCTGGCTGAGGGAACAGAAAAGGACAGAGGCAGGTTGAAGACAGGTCCCGGACCATGCCAACTAAGGATTGTGTCTGACAAACCCACTGACTCTTGGCTGGGGTTTTTTTATGTCATTTGTGACAAAGTCGAAGACAGAGTCAACCATTCAAGAACCGATGGGTTGCTGGTCAAAACCCGACCGCTAGATAAAACAGGGAGCTGAGGCCTCTCAAAGTGACCCCTGCTACCATGCCCCATTACTCTTAGCTCTTTATTTTTTCCACCACTAAAAAAAAAAAAAAAAGGCTTTACTAAATGTAACTGCGGCGCTATATGCGGAATAAAACTTTTTTTTGCCTCTAATACACGCTACAAAGGGCTGTAATTTTCCCACTTCACCACATAGCGGCTAATAAGCCCTTTATTTTTTTCAAATATTAATAAAAAACAAAAAAGGATTTACTAAATGTAACTGCATCGCTAAACGCCGAATAAAACTTTTTTTGCCACTAATACACGCTACAAAGGCCTGTTATTATCCCACTATAGCACACAATCACTAATATGCCCTTTTTTTTCCCACCACTAATGAAAAAAAAAGGCTTTACAAAATGTGACTGTGGTGCTATACGCGGAATAAAACTTTTTTTGCCACTAATACACTCTTCAAAGGGAGGTAATTTTCCCACTCCACCACACAACGGCTAATAAGCCCTGTCTTTTTTTCGACCATTATTAAGAAACTAAAAAAGGCTTTACTAAATGTATCTGCGGCGCACAATGGCTAATAAGACCCCAATAATTGGAATTACAGAGGTATGATCTATTGCAAACCTGAAATGAGCAGCTGTATTATGGCAATTTTGAACCCCAGTCAGTGCACCAAGGTGTAATAGGATTGTTCCTATTACCCAGTCTCTAAACACTCCTATTGAACCCTGTCCTGCTTCAGTACTTTCCTCCCTATCCTTTCTCTACACTTCTACTATTGAGCAATATATAAGTTTGAATGTCACTCTATACCACTTTTCCTAGCACCTGCTAACGTCTCTCTCTGCACTAAATTCACTGGAGAAGGGCAGAATCCAGGATGGTTGAGGCTATTTAAAGACCTGTGACATCACAGGGCTGACTGGCTGTTGATTGGCTGCATGCATAGCATTGTGGGTGATCCCTCGTTCCCAGGGTTCCTTGCTCCATGTCCTAACACATGCAGCAGCCATTTTAGGAAAAAAATGCGATTTACCACGAAGCGTCAGGAAATTTGGATTCGGTGCAAATCGAATAAATCCTGAAATTCGGATTTAATTCCACTTCGTTAGCTTCGATTCGCTCATCTCTAAAGAACACCCCTTTTGAATTCGTCTAACTGATGTAGGAGCGTAAATTCTCCTGTGGTCGGTGTCTTTGTAATTTTTTAAAATTTAGAACACCTCTTTGGTATCCATCTAAATGTGATAGGAGAAAACGGACATATGAGATCCTAAACTGAGACCACATTTTTTAACCAGTTTTTACCCAGGACATACAAGCACCAAACTGTCACGCCCTGGCCTTTAGTAACCTGACACACAATTGACGGATACATTGTAAAAAACAAACAGAAACAGTGTTGGCTTCCTCCCCCGCCTCTTCCACCTACACCTACACATCCGTCACCTCCTCCACTTGAACTTCCACCTCCTGGTTCAAGATTGTTATTTTTTTATTTTAATGTACTTCATGCTATATTATGTTATATTAAGTCATTTCCCTATCCACATTTGTTTTAAGGCCAATTTTACTGCTCTTACGCCCACTTTGGAGCCTTTTGCAACCCTTTAGCCCTTTCTGTGACTTTTTTACAGCCATTTTAGTGCCCCAAAGTTCAGGTCCCCATTGGCTTCAATGGGGTTCGTTGTTCGGCGTCAAGTTCAGTTCGGTTGAACCCCTCATTCCCGGACATCCACCGGTCTGCTCATCCTTATGCGTGGCATAGTATGCCAGTTATCACTGTTCTGGCCTGCTATCTCTTGAAAATGCCCCTTTGTATGAGAATTACATAGAGGAGCCACACAGGGCCAATAATTGACCACTATATACATATTAACCAAATAATTAAAATTATACTTATCTTTTTTTGTTTATTATTATTATTATTTGTGAAACACAATACAATAGTGTTGTAATTTTTTGTATAGAAAATGATAAAATAAACAGTGATAAAATAAACAGTGGTAAGACATTGAGCAAAGTGATAGTGTCAGCAGAACACGCATGCAAGATCATACAGAGATCTGTAGAAACCTATAGTAGAACAAAGTGAGAGATCAGATTTGTTCACCAATACAATATTAACCACTAGAGATGAGCAAATTTTTCAAAAATTGTTGGTTCGCCGAATTTTCCGAAAAGATTCGATCCGAATAAATTTGTGGCGAATAGCGTTAAAAAACTGCTACTTCCGGCCTGCAGAGAGCCTGTATAGTGATGTAGAACACTGTGCCTTGCAGTAACATGCATAGGGAGTCTGCTGTGGTAGTGAAACAATACTGTGAGCCAGTATGACACGCAAATAACAGGCGTTGCTCTTAGAATCGCTGCACACTTTACGTATTTGGGCAGTTATGGGGCCAAAACTGACCAAATAACTAAAGTCTGAACTCAGCCTTACAGGTCAATGTTAGCGCCAGCTATAAAGAACCGTGCAGAGGCCCAAGATCCTACTAGAGCAACAAAGAGCGCACTCCTTTTACACCTTGTCACTGATTCCACATAGATTTTGACAGAACCTGTTCTACTACACGCTTAAACTAGCAGAGCCCCCCCCCCAAGACAGTGTATAGGAGGCAGTGACAGCAGCATCGGGAGACCACAGAGTGGCACGACGACAGTGTATAGGAGGCAGTGACAGCAGCTGTAGCATCAGGAGACCACAGAGTGGTACAATAACAGTGTAGAGGAGGCAGTGACAGCAGCTGTAGCATCAGAAGACCACAGAGTGGTACGATAACAGTGTAGAGGAGGCAGTGACAGCAGCTGTAGCATAAGGAGACCACAGAGTGGCACGACGACAGTATATAGGAGGCAGTGGCAGTAGCTGTAGCATTATGAGGCCACACAGTGACACAACGACAGAGTGTGGAAGTGGCAGTAGCAGTAGAATTATGAGGCCACAGAGTGGCATAATGACATAGTGTGGAAGTGGCAGCAGCCGAGGTAGCAGAATTACGAGGCCAAAGTGGCATGACGACAGAGATGGGTAGGGAAAAGTTCTCATGACCATTAATGTCTGTGCCGGAGGAATTGATGTACACCAAGTATCAACCGTTGTCAAGTTTGACCTGCCTGTGACTGTAGAAGGTCTGACAGAGTGGCACAACGACAGTGTAGAGGAGGCAGTTGCAGTAGCTGTAGCATTATGAGGCCACACAGTGGCACAGCGACAGTGTGGAAGTATCAGCAACAACAGAGTGGCCCGACAAGATAGAAAATGTCAGTAAGTAGAATTTCGCAGTCACAGGCCCACTGAGCAAATATGAAATATCAGTAAGTAGAATTTCGCAGTCACAGGCCCACCAAGCAAATATAAAATATCAGTAAGTAGAATTTCGCAGTCACAGGTCCACCGATCAAATATGAAATATCAATAAGTAAAATTTCGCCGTCGCAGGCCCACCAGGCAAATACGAAATATCAGTAAGTAGAATTTTGCAGTCACAGGCCCAATGAGCAAATATCGCATGTCAGTAAGTAAAATTTCGTAGTCACAGGCCCAGTAAGCAAATATCACATGTCAGTAAGTAAAATTTCGCAGTCACAGGCCCAGTGAGCAAATATCACATGTCAATGAGTAAAATTTCACAGTCACAGACCCAGTGAGCAAATATCAAATATCATTAAGTATAATTTCGCAGTCACAGGCCCAGTGAGCAAATATCACGTCAGTAAGTAAAATTTCGCAGTCACAGGCCCACTGAGGAAATATCACGTCAGTAAGTAAAATTTCGCAGTCACAGACCCAGTGAGCAAATATCAAATATCATTAAGTATAATTTCGCAGTCACAGGCCCAGTGAGCAAATATCACGTCAGTAAGTAAAATTTCGCAGTCACAGGCCCACTGAGGAAATATCACATGTCAGTAAGTAAAATTTCGTAGTCACAGGCCCAGTAAGCAAATATCACATGTCAGTAAGTAAAATTTCGCAGTCACAGGCCCAGTGAGCAAATATCACATGTCAGTGAGTAAAATTTCACAGTCACAGACCCAGTGAGCAAATATCAAATATCATTAAGTATAATTTCGCAGTCACAGGCCCAGTGAGCAAATATCACGTCAGTAAGTAAAATTTCGCAGTCACAGGCCCACTGAGGAAATATCACATGTCAGTAAGTAAAATTTCGCAGTCACAGACCCAGTGAGCAAATATCAAATATCATTAAGTATAATTTCGCAGTCACAGGCCCAGTGAGCAAATATCACGTCAGTAAGTAAAATTTCGCAGTCACAGGCCCACTGAGGAAATATCACATGTCAGTAAGTAAAATTTCGCAGTCACAGACCCAGTGAGCAAATATCAAATATCATTAAGTATAATTTCGCAGTCACAGGCCCACTGAGCAAATATCAGATGTCAGTAAGTATAATTTTGCAGTCTCAGGCCCACTAAGCAAATATCAGATGTCAGAAAGTAAAATTTCGCAGTCACAGACCCAGTGAGCAAATATCAGTAAGCATAATTTCGCAGTCACTGGCCCAGTGAGAAAATATCACATGTCAGTAAGTAAAATTTTGCAGTCACAGAGCCAGTGAGCAAATATCGAATAGCATTAAGTATAATTTCTCAGTCACAGGCCCAGTGAGCAAATATCAGATGTCAGTAAGTAAAATTTCGCAGTCACAGACCCAGTGAGCAAATATCAAATAGCATTAAGTGTAATTTTGCAGCCACAGGCCCACTGAGCAAATATCAGATGTCAGTAAGTAAAATTTTGCAGTCACAGGCCCACTGAGCAAATATCAGATGTCAGTAAGTAAAATTTCGCAGTCACAGAGCAGTAGTGGAGGAAGTAGTAGTAGCAGCAACAGCAGCATGGGCAGACTACAGAATGGTACGGCGACATTATGGAGGCAGTAGCAGAATCATCAGACTTTAGAGTGGCACGACGACAGTGTGGGGAGGTGGGTGGCAATAACACTACCCGCTGACGATGGTGGGTGTAAGAAGGAGCACTTGGCATCAGATATGTGGCATCAGGCTGGTGGCAGCATCAGAATATTTGGTGAGGCAGGTAGCCAGAAGAAACAATTAAAAAACAGCATGAATGATGACAATGACAGAGTGGAGAGGTGGGTGGCAATACCAGTCACTGGTAAAGATGCTGCGTGGTAGAAGGAGCAGCTGGTAGATGTGTGGCATCAGGCAGGTGGCAGCATCATAAGAGTGGCTGAGGCAGATAGCCTGAAGAATACAGTCTCATTTGTCAAGGTTTGGGTGACGCATCATGGCTGATCTAATCTGATGCATTAGGCATTGGTGGTTGGAAATCCTGGCTGATCCGCGCCTGATCCACGAGCAAACGCGGCCAATTGCGACCACAAATCTAGTTTGGCTGCCCGTTAGTCTGGCGGACCTTCAATGACGGGTGGCAGGGTGATGATGTCATGCTGCTGCCACCATGTTAATGTGGCTGGGGGTGTCTGATGTCCTTTGCGACAAAGTCGAAGACCGGGTCAACCATCCAAGAACCGCTGGGTTTCTGTTCAAGACACGACCTCTAGATAACACCGGGAACTCTGCCGTCTCAAAGTCACCCCTGCTGCCACGCCCCCTTACTCTGCTGCGACCGGTGCCTGCACCAGAAACATTTAGGCCTCTGCCACTCCCCTGTGCAGGGCCTGTGACTTCTCTGCCTCACATGCTGTTTGATCAATCAAATAAATAAATAAAAAGGAAATTAAAACACGCTACAAAGGGCTGTAATTGTCCCACTTCAACACCGAGCGAATAATACATTTTTTTTCAACACTAATAGCTGCTACAACACTTTACTATGTAGAACTTTGGCGCTGTACGCCTACTAAAACTCTTTTTTTTGAGAATTATACACGCTACAACGGGCTGTAATTGTCCCACTTCAGCACAGAGGAAATAATATATTATTTGGGCAACAATAATAAATGCCAGTAACTTAAAATATAGAACTTTGGCGCTGTAGGCCAAATCAAGCTTTTTGAGAATAATGCACGCTACAATGGGCTGTAATTGTCCCTCTTCAGCACCGAGTGAATAATACGTTTTTTTTCAACACTATGCAACAGTACTCTGCAAACTAAATAAAGTACAAAAATGCCTTAGTAACAAAATATTTTGATGCTAATGCTGCACTTATTTGGTAAATTTGAGATTCTTGGCAAATATATTTTGTACAAAATTATTTGGGCCCATCTGCCAGACGTCAAGGCGATCTATGTAAGACGGGAACCTAACACTATTTCCTACCTATTATGTGCCATAATGGCCTCTGTATAATTCAGGGGGTGTTGGTTCCACATGCATGCTGGATCCACTCTGCCTTTTGCCATTTCTGGTGCTTCAAAGGCCTCCACTAAATCCAGGAATGCAGGTACCAATATGCATGCTGAGCCCACTCTATACCTCTATACTAAGAGCAGACTACAGCTTTATACTTACACTGATTAAAATCCGCCTATGGGGCAGACAGGCTGGTCAGGAGTGCATGACTAAATGGAGTAGCCACACCTCCTGTACAAACTACAAATAAAAAAGGGGGAATTTCAGTCAGCACATCCCAGTGTGCAGGTGCACGTTGCTATGGCTAGACACACAGAGAAAAGAAAATAAATACAATGCAACAGCACTCTGCAAACCAAATAAAGTACAAAAATGCCATAGTAATATAAAATATTTTGATGATAATGCTGCACTCATTTGGTAAATTTGAGATTCTTGGCAAATATATTTTGTACAAAATTATTTGGGCCCGTCTGCCAAACGTCCAGGCGATCTCTGTAAGACGGGAACCTAACACTATTTCCTACCTGTTATGTGCCATAATGGCCTCCATATAATTCAGGGGTAGTTGGTTCCACATGCATGCTGGGTCCACTCTGCCTTTTGCCATTTCTGGTGCTTCAAAGGCCTCCACTAAATCCAGGGATGCAGGTACCAACAAGCATGCCGAGCCCACTATACCTCTATACTAAGAGCAGACTACAGCTTTATACTTACACTGATTAAAATCAGCCTATAGGGTCAGACAGGCTGGTCAGGAGTGCATGACTAAATGGAGTAGCGACACCTCCAGTACAAACTACAAATAAAAAAAGGGGGGGTCAGTCAGCACTTCCCAGTGTGCAGGTGCACGTTGCTATGGCTAAATACATAGAGAAAAGAAAATAAATGCAATGCAACAGCACTCTGCAAACCAAATAAAGTACAAAAATGCCATAGTAGCATCAAAATATTTTATATTACTGTTACAGGAGGAAGAGTTTCCCTATAGATATATGTATATATATATATATATATATATATATATATATATATATTTAATCCCAGTAGTGAGAAGGCCAAGATACATAGTATTCACTTCACTCTATTCAAAGCCCCCCTCCTGCAGGAATGCCATATGCCTGCTGGGGTATGGGGGGAAGACAATAGGGCCATATGTTGACAGTATCATAGGTATGTTAAACTATGGTTCCATAGACCTTTTGTCTCAATAGGTGTGATGCACTTCCCTCTATCTTAAAGACCACCTACTGATAGCAGGAACTTTCAGGCGGGCGTTACAATGGCCAGAGACATGGAGGCTGATGAGATCAATAGATCAAAAGAAAGTAGATCCGTGTCCTATTAGCAGAAGGTTCCCTGTAGGGTGTGTTAGGCTAGTATCACTACACCTCACTGCGTTCACCTGAAGGGGGAGGGGCTCAGATATAGAATATAGCCAACTGTGGGGGGCACAGAAGGCAGTCTCCTGAATGAGTCACCTGAAGGAAGATGGGGGAAAGGTCACCATGACAGAGCTCCAGCAAGGATTGGTCTAAGTATCCCAAGAGCCCCTAACCTCTCTCTCTCTCTCTCTCTCTCTCTTTTCTACCAATCCTGAACCCCTAATTCCCTTCTTCCTCCATACTTACCCTGCATCCTGACCCCTGCACTACATCCCCAATCTTTCCATTTCATGATTAGGGAAAGTTAGCAATAGGTGGTGGGAGGGTAAAAGTATATTGGTGTGTGTATGTGAGTGTGGGTGGGAATAAAAAGTAGGTGTTAGTGTTTATTATTGTATATTATTGTTTATTGTGTGATTTGTGTAACTTTAGCATAGTGTATAATAAATAACTTGTTTTATTAGCACTGTTTCATTTCTGTTATACAAACACAGTAATAATATAATTGTAATAGTACGTTGTAAAGGAACAGGGAAACGTTACAGTTAAGGTACAGATTAATACAATACAGTCTAGTGTGAGTGTGTTGAGACTGTTATATTATAATATTGATTGTTGAAGTCAGATCTGACGCTATTATCAATATTGTACCTTAACGGAACATTATTAGAGGAAATCATATTAATAATACCGTACTGATAGCCACGTGAGTGAATATTGGTATGGCCATTATTAATAGAAAATATTAATATAAAAATATTATTTATGAATATTAATTCTTAATATTTAATAGAAATATTGATATATTAATATTCATATCTCCCTCTTCATTGGCGAGCCAGGGACGGTTGCGATTTTGTATACGTGTTTTGCTTTGCAGTAATCTGAGGTCATCCTCGGTGAGCTGATCAGGCTGCGGGAGCGTGGACAGATAACATTGGTACACAGGTCAGTGTCATGTTATTCTGTGCGTTCACAGTTGTGATGGTTCGGGAAGATTGACACAGTTACTCGGGCATTGCAGGGAACAAAATCTGCAACAGAACCTAATCTTCTGTGATTGGTTTTGTGTTTTGCCACCACAGCTGCGCTTGTGTTATACCGTGAGCTAAGATAGGCAGGAAAGTGTGGACAGGTAGCGGTGTTGTGCTATACTGTACGCTGAGACCTTGAAGCTTGGACGGGTAACGCAATTGTAGGTGGGGCTTAAGGCAGAATCAATTCAGAAATAGGATTCTTTGTTTATTATCAGTTGTCTAACGTTTCTAACAATTCCTTTGCACGTGCGTGGATAACGGCGAGGAAAGTCGTCGCAGGATATCGTTTAAGTAGCGATTAGAGATGAGCGAGTAGTGTTCGATCGAGCTGGTATTCGATCGAATACTACGATATTCGGCACACTCGATTTCAATCGAGTATAACGGCGATGGCGCACTTAGAATTCGTTTCCCCTCCCACCTTCCCTGGCGCTCTTTTTCCACCAATCAACATGCAGGGGGGGTATGACAGGCACGCTGAGCACGCTGGCAGCGCGAAAACAGCGTCTACATGCATTGGCTGGAAAAACCATGTGACCTCGAATATTAAAAACTCAGCTCTTCCTGCTCGTACGCATATGCTGCGTGAACTTAGTCAGGGACAGAGGCTGGAGAAGGGAGAGACAGATTTTAGCTGTTGGACAGGCAGGAGCGTGAATAAAAGCCCTTATCAGGGCTACTACAGTGGACTTCAGTGCATAGTTTACTACAATATAGACTTTACAGAGAAACGGCTGCTGTAATTCAGGGATAGCTGCTGAGTAGGGACAGAGAGAGGCAATTAGTGTGTATTAGGTGCTCTGCTACATACCAAACTATATTTGGCACTACTGCTGTGTACCTTGAAATATACAATATCTAGGCCTTTTAATTGGCCACTGTACTGTGCGTTCTCTTGCTAAATAATTTCACATACCTGCTTGTAAAATACCCACCGTCTGTTCAAGTTAGTACACGGCTGTGTACTTTGAAATATACAATATCTAGGCATTTTAATAGGCCACTGTACTGTGCGTTCTCTTTGCTAAATTATCTCACATACCTGGTGTAAATACCCACCGTCTGTTCAGTTACTACACGGCTGTGTACTTTGAAATATACAATATCTAGGCATTTTAATAGGCCACTGAACTGTGCGTTCTCTTGTTAAATTATCTCAATACCTGGTGTAAATACCCACCGTCTGTTCAGTTACTACACGGCTTTGTACTTTGAAAATATACAATATCTAGGCCATTTAATAGGCCACTGTACTGTGCGTTCTCTTGTTAAATTATCTCACATACCTGGTTGTAAAATACCCACCGTCTGTTCAGTTACTACACGGCTTGTACTTTGAAATATACAATATCTAGGCCATTAATAGGCCACTGTACTGTGCGTTTCTTGTAAATTATCTCACATACCTGGTGTACATACCCACCGTCTGTTAGTTACTACACGGCTTTGTACTTTGAAATATACAATATCTAGGCATTTTTAATAGGCCACTGTACTGTGCGTTCTCTTGCTAAATTATCTCACATACCTGGTGTACATACCCACCGTCTGTTCAGTTACTACACCGGCTGTGTACTTTGAAATATATCAATATCTAGGCATTTTAATAGGCCACTGTACTGTGCGTTCTCTTGTTAAATTATCTCACATACCTGGTGTATATACCCACGTCTGTTCAGTTACTACAAGCGGCTGTGTACTTTGAAAATATACAATATCTAGGCATCTTTAATAGGCCACTGTACTGTGCGTTCTCTTGTTAAATTATCTCACCATACCTGGTGTAAATACCCACCGTCTGTTCAGTTACTACACGGCTTTGTACTTTGAAATATACATATCTAAGGCATTTAATAGGCCACTGTACTGTTGCGTGTTCTCTTGTTAAATTATCCTCACATAACCTGGTGTAAATACCCACCGTCTGTTCAGTTACTACACGGCTTTGTACTTTGAAATATACAATATCTAGGCCATTTAATAGGGCCACTGTACTGTGCGTTCTCTTGCTAATTATCTCACATACCTGGTGTAAATACCCACCGTCTGTTCAGTTACTACACGGCTTTGTACTTGAAATATACAATATCTAGGCCATTTTAATAGGCCACTGTACTGTGCGTTCTCTTGCTAAATTACTCACATACCTGGTGTAAATACCCACGTCTGCTTCAGTTACTACACGGCTTTGTACTTTGAAATATACAATATCTCTATTATTAATAGCCATGCTATGTGCGCTTCCTTGTTAAATTACTCACATACCGGTGTACATACCCACCGTCTGTTCGTTACTACACGGCTGTGTACTTTGAAATATACAATATCTAGGCATTTTAATAGGCCACTGTACTGTGCGTTCTCTTGTTAAATTATCTCACATACCGGTGTAAATACCCACCTCTGTTCAGTTACTACACGGCTTGTTACTTGAAATATACAATATCTAGGCATTTAATAGCCACTGTACTGTGCGTTTTCTGTTAATTATCTCACATACCTGGTGTACATACCCACCGTCTGTTCTGTTACTACCGGCTTTGTACTTTGAAAATATACAATATCTAGGCATTTTATAGGCCACTGTATGTGCGTTCTCTTGCTAAATATACTCACATACCTGGTGTAAATACCCACCGTCTGTTCAGTACTAACGGCTTTCTACTTGAAATATACATATCTAGGCACTTTGAAATATACTAGGGCCACTGTACTGTGCTCTCTTGCTAAATTATCTCACATCCTGGGTAAATACCCACCGTCTGTTCTACTACACGGCTGTACTTTGAAAATACAAATCTAGCCATTTAATAGGCCACTTACTGTGCGTTTTCTTGTTAAATTATCTCACATACCTGGTTGTACATACCACCGTCTGTTCAGTATACACGGCTGTGACTTGAAATATACAATATCTAGCATTTAATAGGCCACTGTACTGTGCGTTCTCTTGCTAAATTATCTCACATACCTGGTGTAAATACCCACCGTCTGTTCAGTTACTACACGGCTTTGTACTTTGAAATATACAATATCTAGGC